>JAULJZ010192641.1:0-20739 GCA_032270985.1 Heliamphora pulchella | reverse complement strand
TATTTTATAAAAATTTTATATAATATAAAATGTTACAAGGGATACTTTTACCGACAAATAAATTGTGTTGCGAAAAATTAAATTTTTGGCGACTATATTAATCAGTTGCCAAATGATTTAGGATCAGTTGTATTTGGCGACTAAAAATTTTGGTCGTGAAACATTTGACTACAATATTGCATTCAGCGACCATAGTAAGTCGCAAAATTCTTAATGGTATGTTTTCAGCGACCAAAAATTATGGTCGTGGAATCAACGTACAATAACGATTAAATTACATTTAGCAATTAAATTAATTTTGTTGCGAAATCGAGGCAACAACAGCGATTAAATTATATTTAGCGACTAAATTAGTTTGTCGCGGAATTGAGGTACAACAACGATTAAATTACATTCAGGTATTGGTTGTCGCATGTTACATTGCCGCCCAAACTTGTGGTCGCAGAAACAAAATTTACAGCAACTAAATGAAATTTAGTAGTCAAAAACATTTAGTGTCAAGGTATTACCGGCAAACGTGGCGACTAAAAAATTAAGTCGCCAAAACATTATAGCGACTAAAAACTAGACTAATGCCGACTAAACGGTTAGTCGCAAAATGTGCATTTTTTTGTAGTGAAAACTAGTTTTCAACAGAGAATGCACAAGACCTTTGGGGGACTATTCGATGATATCTAGGGTTGATATTAGGTCAATAAGTAGTTTAATATGTTAGTTACATTTTTCATGAAAATCACTTTTGGATTTAGCCATTAAAAACTAAGGTTTTTTTTACAAAAACATACGACAGAGAACTCTGTCAGTCACAGATTCACAATAGTGACTTTAGGGAGGGTTTGGACCACCCAAGACTTCATATTTTAAGCTCATTGTTGGTGGACAGTAAGCTCAACATGTTATCTACAAGTCTTGTGTTTTGACCTAAACAAGGTTCTCATTCTAACCTAGGGTTTTAATGTTTGTAAATCAGGGTGGTCAGAATTTGACACCCTTTAGGAGAAATGATGTATCTCGAGTTTTACCCAATGAAATCACCTCAAACTAATTTTTTATGAAATATAACTTAAACATCTAGATCTGGACATAAAAATAACACTTAGATCATTTTTCTACAATTAGTTATGATAGTTCAAATTTCATGGCAAAAAGTTGAAATACACAGAAAATCAGGCCTTTTAGGGTTTTGGTGTCCTAGCTCATGACATGTTAAGATTTAGCTTCTTTTCCTTGCATGCATGTACTTTATATTTACATATCAAAGTTCCAGAACATGCACAAGTCATTAAACTCAAAAATAACCACATGCAACCATATCCAACAATCAATCAAACATAAATAGCCCCTATTTTGGCTCCAGTTCGCCTTTTCGATAAATTTTAGATTTTTACTCTTAGAGGTGTTTATAGAGATGGGATGAGAGATATTTTGTAAGAGAATAATAGAGGATTTTAAGAAATTTACTTACTTGTTTGAGGGCTTATAGAATGGTGGATGACTAGAGGAATTAGCTTTATGCACTTTGGTCTCCAAAGACCTTTCTTTCTTGGACCCTTCTTCTTTTTCTTCTTCTTTCTTCTCTCAAACTTGTATGAACACTCAAGTGCACTCACAATCTGATCTCTCTCTCTCTTGACCGAACCATGAAGGATAAAATGAGGTGTGTTTGGTCTTACTTATATAAGCAAAGTAGGTGGTGGGTCTCATAATGAAGATGTAAGCAATTTTTAAATTTTCTAAAATCCTATTGGTTGCATGGTGGGAATTGTTCTTTTTGAGAAATTTTGAGATCAGATTTTCAGAGGGGATTTTGGCTGGGGCTTGTTTGGGAGGCTCAAAATCTTATTTTGCATTAATTTGGGGATTAAACTAAGTATTGATACCAAATTGTGCAAGAAAACGCTTTAAAATTTAATTTGGTGTATCTTTTAGATGCCCCTACCTACTAAAACTTGTTACTTTAGTGTGTTTATGATTAATTTAGTATTTTTATGAATTATCATAATTTTTATAGTAATTAATTAAATAAGTGTAGACGTTTCAGTCAAATTAAGCTAGTTTGACAAGAATTGACTTTTTGACTTATTTATTGTGTAGGAATTTTAAATAATGATTTGTTTACTTTTGGTAACTTATATTACTATATTATTATGTATATTACTTGTATGAAAAGTCTTAGGTCATAATAATACTTAATTTATACAATTTTTTTCTTATTTTTGAGCTTAAAAAGCAAAAAGTAACTTTTTGGGCACTAATCCCAACGTGACCGGCCATGCAAGGGCTTTTTTGTTATTTTTATTATTATTTTTTGTTATTTAATTTTATCTAAATATCTAATTTTGGGTGTCAATGTGTCAAAATTTAGGTTTTTAAGCCTTTTTACTGTATTAGCGACAAAATGATCATTTTACCATAATTATGAGAATTTTTGATATTTAACTTTATATTTTGTGTTATTTACTTAATTTAGGATGTTAGGAGCCTTCTCTGAGTATTAGAGCTTTGCCTATGAGTATTTGATCTTTTTAAGGTTTTCGGGTCGAATTATAGTTTCGGGTTGAGTTAGGATTTTCATCCTTCTAGCGACCTAAGATTTTGTCGGCTAACCATCGCTAATGCTATGCTTTGAACTGGGTCTTTACACGTGTCATTATCAACTGGGTTGGGCTTAACATATTTGTGCCATACTTAAAAATTCATTTGGGCTTAAATTCATGAGCTATAATTATAACTCTTCTTGGATTAAATTAGTTGGGGTTAATTAAAAGAGTTGGGCTTTGTAATTTTATTTAGGCCCCATTTCTAATCTTTTTCATGATCCATGATTTTCTTGGGTCAAATTGTAGGATTGTGATCCTATGATTTTATGTGGTTGTAGGGTTTTAAATTTTTGATATCAACTGTTCTCAAGGGTTCGGGGTTTAAACCTTGTGTCTTAAAGTTTCGTTTTTGTTTGATTAAAATATTGTGTAAAATTACGCGTGGGTTCAATTTGTCTTTTTTCGTAATCTCTCTATCTTCTTGCACTAATTTATAATTTTTATGATTGTTTATATTTTCTATTTCTAGAATTCAGTATTAGAGAATTCTATATTCTGTAGGGTTTTACTTTGAACCTTAGGGTTTTGTTCTAGTCCTAATCCAATTTTGGGGTTCTAGTCTTTGTGCGTTTTCGTCTCTAATTCTCGTAATCAGAAATTGGGGTCTTTTATATATTTATTCATGAGTTGGTGTCTGTTATAGGAAATGGTTGAGGATTACCTCGGAGACTTTCGTGCAGATAGAGAGAATTGAGGGACTTGCGTGTAATTTGTTAGGACTAAGATTGTTGATGACTTCTGGAGTAATTATGGGAGAATTTTATGGTGTTTTCATAATAGATGTGTATCATAGCATGGATTTACCAATTATAGGGTGCCTTGGGCTAAAAGGATAATTATTTAAAAGTTTAGGGTTAAACGTGCAATTATTAAAAATTATGAAATATAAAGCCTTTGCGTATATTTTCTTCCTAATTATTGGGTTGGCGCTTAGCTTTCCTATTCCTTGGACTTAGAGTCTTGTTATTTGTGTACATCTTCGATTTAAGTCTTTTTTTTTTTGAAATTTTGTTATTGTTCTTGGACCAAATTGTAATTTTTTTTTTTTGAGGTTCTAGGATTAAGAGATATCATTTCTTCTTTAGGATTTTTAATTCCAAGATCTGGTTCTGAGCTTAATCCTTCAGGATTCTTTCTCTTAATCTAACCCTAATTTAAAAATCTAGTTTTAGTTGATTTAACGTTCTCAATCCAGAGACTTAAGAAAAATCGGGTCATTACAATACAAGCTATTAAACTCAAAAATAATTACATGCGAACATATCCAACAATAGATCAAACTAGAACAGCTTCTATTCTTTCATCACAACGTCTTGTTATGTGAGATTTTATTTCTTATTCTTAGATGTGTTTGTAGAGATGGGTTGAGAGATATTTTGTAAGAGGATGACAGAAGGTTTTAACAAGTTTACTTACTTGTTTAGAGTTTAGGATTTAGGGTTTAGTGTTTAGGTAAATTAAATTGTCAGTAATTAAATTTAATTGGCGGGTATTGAGAATCTTAACGTGGAGAGATGAGTTAAGCATTTAATAATAAGAGCTCAATGCAAATTGGTCTTGAGATTATGACTAAGAGTGTAGCTATAGTTCTTTAATAGTATGAACAGTAATTTAGTGTTTTATAAAAATTATAAAAACCGCTGTAAGGTTTTTATTATTACAAAGATCGCTAAGAGATTTGCATATTTACAAAAATCGCTGGTTGGGTATTTGGGTTACACTAGAAGTTTATATTATAATTACTTTACAAGTCCCTGCTATAACCCTATAAATATGCGGGTAGAATGAACCAAATTCAGAAATTGTCTTTCAAGACTATGGTTGTTCAAGTTCTGCTGGTTTCAGTTCTCAATAGATCGTAACTCACACTACATTCGAGAATCGCATCAGGAATACAGTAAAAGGTTTGACCAGAGCTGCATGGGTTCTATTCATCAATTAACCATTTTCATACACCAATAATTCAATATAATTCATTTTAAGTCTATATCTCTAAGTCCCACAATGTGATATGTCACTTATACACTTAGTCAAATTAAGGTAAATATTCAAGTGTCAAATTAAACATCATAACAGTGTATTGGGATAACTAGACATGGAGTTAAATTCTAAATATTAGGCACCACTTAGACAAAAGTATTTTTAATAACTTTTATGTTTATCACTAAGGTCAGATCCTAAGGTAAATAGGTCATTTCTATCATTTAAGAGAAAGCCATTCAGCAATTTACAGAGAAAAATACAGAATTTGGGCCTCAGTTGATCTTGGCTTTGGGGCATCAAATCAAGAGATATGGGTTTACTTTTCAGGTATATTTTAGCTTAAGGTGTCCACTACAAGTTCTATGTTTTGTTTTAAGGCTAGTCGTTTGGAACAAGCTGATAATTTTAGCCATTTTATAAAATGGGTTCAGTCAGCATTAAATGGTTCAACATGACCTATTTTTAACAGAGAATGCACAAGCCTTTTGGGGCATTATCCGAGGGTATCTAAGGCTAATTATTGGGCAGTAAATAGTTTAATATATTAGCGAAAATTTCCATGAAAATCACTTTTGGATTTAGTAATTAAAAATATGTTTCTAGTCTTTCAAAAACATATGACAGAGAGCTCTGTCAGTCACAGAATTGTAACAGTGATTTTTAGAAGGGTTTTGATCTATCCAAACTTCATATTTTAGGCTCATTGTTGGTGGACGGCAAGATAAACATGTTGTCTACAGATTGCATGTTTTGACCAAAGCTCAGTTCTCATTCTAACCTAGGGTTTGCATGTCTGTAAATTAGGGTGGTCAAAATCTAACAGTTTTTAGTAGAAATGGTGTATCGAGTTCTACCCAATGAAATCACTTCAAACCAATTTTGTATGAAAGATAACTTAAAAACATAGATTTGGACATAAAAATCACACATATATCATTTTTTTTACAATTAGTTATGATAGTTCAAAGTTCATGGCAGAAAGTTAAAACACCTAGAAAATCAGGTCCATTAGGGTTTTTGGTGCCTTAGCTCGAGATATGTTTAGATTTAGTTTATTTTGTTTGCATGCATGTACTTTATACATATATATCTAAGTTCCAGAACCTATATATGTAACTCTCCATCCTCCAGACACGTTGAGACATACATAAGAATAGATAAGGGGAATATTCTACCCATTTATTCATATTTAGATATCACAAATATTGTATCATTAAGAGTTCTGAAACGTTGAAAATACAGAGTGATTACAGTTTCATGAAAGATTTAATTAAAAATTACAATGTGCCCGAGGGAAACTGGATAAAAAGAACAAAAAAGGTGAACTTCAAATCCTTCAGCTAGCGTTGTTGGGTTCGACTGGCTCCAGCCACTCACCTTGTTCTTCAAAACCTCCTTCTTCTTTGGGTACGATTTCCTCAACAAAAAAGGCTCGTCCTCCTTATCTGTGGCACGAATTCCATGAGCCAAAGCCCAGAAACAAACTTTCTAAACCTTCTAACCGAACTCACAACAAAAAATTCTACAACGCATATCATATAACACCCAGTACAATTTATGATCAAGGAGACAGACAAATTTTACAATTACAGCAAGGTAGGCTTATATATGAACAATTATGTAAGTGCGTGATGCAAATGAATGCAATGCAACCAATTTTATTTTCTAATCCAATTTAAACTTAAGTTATTCTAGATTCTCCCAAATCGAGGTGAACCATCCTAAACCCCATGATCCCAATCACATAGACCAAGTCTACCGACCGTTAAAGAACGTTCCTTAAGCCTTGGAATGACTACGTAGCGAACTATGTGTCCAGTAGGGTCATCATTGACGGCAAGGGCGTGGACAAGTCAACACTTAGACTCTCGAATCGTAGGTCAAGGTTAAACGTGGGATCGCGAGATCTAATTCCTATTATTACGCCACCCGAACCGCCTTCACAAAAAATATACTTCATAAATAATAAGGTGCATTTAGCACTTGGGGAAAAAACATCATAAAACAAATCAGGGCATATAGCAAATATCACAATATTTTCAAATATCTAAATTTTCAAATATTCCAATTCCATCAGTCACGGTACCAACCCTAGGGTTCAATTTTCATTATTTTCTTAAAACAAAATGGTGAACCCCGTAAAATCCAACCCAATGATGACGTGATATCAGATATGCAACTGCCATTTACAGCTCAAAGGTATAAATTGATCATGACTTAGGCGAAAATAGCATTTGTATACTTTGCATGAAATCGTAAAATTATGAAGTATGGGGTACAAGTATGTAAAACACAAGTGATAATTCACGAGACATAGATTTAACCTAGCGGCATGGATTCTATTCATCAATTACTCATTTTCATATACCAATCATCTAACATAATTCATTTAAAGTTCATATCCCTAAGTCCCACAATGTGATGTCTCTTATACACTTAGTCAAATTAAGGTATGTATTCAAGTATTAAATTAAGTATCATAACAGTGTTTTGGGCTACCTAAACATGGAGTTAAGTTTTAATTTTTGAACACCATTTAGATAAAATTATTTTTTACAACTTTTATGTTTAACATTAAGGTCAGATTGTAACACCCCGATCCTTTACATGGCAACGATATTATCCGCTTTGGGCAAATGCCCTCACGGTTTTGTTCTTCTCAGGGGGTCATCCATCCTTGCATTGCTCCCGCTTAAGCACGCTTAACTGCGGAGTTCTGCTAGGATTTCTACCATTTGGAAAAAGGTCTCGTTGAATGTAAGGGTCCAAGATTTTTCCTTTATAGCCGAGGAACTCCCTCTCCCTTTCCGATGTGGAATACCAGGATATCACAATCCACCCCCTCTTAGGGCTGCACGTTCCCGTGTAGTAGCCTGCCAGCTCTGGTAGCCTGCTAATCCTTATCGACCCACCCACTCTGTAGCCCGCCCATGTGTCATGTGAGATGGTAGGGGCCCACACTCGGAGGTAAGGAGAGTTGGCTCTGATACCATCTGTAACACCTCGACCCTTCACATGTCAACGATATTGTTTGCTTTGGGCAAACGCCCTCACGATTTTGTTCTTCCTAGGGGGTCACCCATCCTTGCATTGCTCCCGCTTAAGCACGCTTAACTGCGGAGTTCTGCTAGGGTTTCTACCATTTAGGAAAAGGCCTTGTTGAATGTAAGGGTCCAAGGTTTTTTCTTTATAGCACATGAACTCCCTCTCCATTTCTGATGTGGGATATCACACAGATCCTAGGATAAATGGGTCATCTATATCATTTTAAAGAAAATAATTCAGCACTTTATAGAGAATAGTATAGAATTTGGGCCTCTATTGGCCTCGGGTCTGGGGTATCAAAACAAGGGCTATGGGTCTAATGTTTGGGTATGTTCTAGTGTACGGTTCCCCCTACAAAGTTCATATTTGGTGCTAAGGTTAGTTGTTTGGAACAAGTTGATGATATTGGCCATTTTATAAAATGGGTTGAGTTAGCATTAAAAGGTTCAGCAACACTTGTTTTCAACAGAGAATGCACAAGACCTTTGGGGGACCATCCGAGGATATCTAGGGCTGATACTAGGTCAATAAATAGTTTAATATGTTAGCTACATTTTTCATGAAAACCACTTTTGGATTTAGCCATTAAAAACATAGGTTTTTGGTCTTACAAAAACATACGACAGAGAGCTCTGTCAGTCACAGATTCACAATAGTGACTTTGGGGAGGGTTTGGACCACCCAAGACTTCAGACTTTGAGCTCATTGTTGGTGGACAGTAAGCTAAACATGTTATCTACAAGTATTACGTTTTGACCTAAGCTCGGTTCTCATTCTAACCTAGGCTTTTCATGTCTGTAAATCAGGTTGGTCAGAATCTGACACCTTTTAGGAGAAATGGTGTATCTCGAGTTCTACCCAATAAAATCACTTCCAACTAATTTTGTATAAAAGATAACTTAACAATCTAGTTCTGGACAAAAAAATTACACATAAATCATTTTTCTACAATTAGTTATGATCGTTCAAACTTCGTGGCAGAAAGTTGAAATACACAAAAAATCAGCCCCTTTAGGGTTTTGGTGTCCTAGCTCATGACATGTTAAGATTTAGCTTCTTTTCTTTGCATGCATGTACTTTATACTTACATATCAAAGTTCCAGAACATGTACAAGTCATTAAACTCAAAAATAACCACATGCAACCATATCCAACAATCAATGAAACATAAACAACCCCTATTTTGGCTCTAGAATGCCTTTTCGATAAATTTTAGATTTCTATTCTTAGAGGTGTTTATAGAGATGGGTTGAGAGATATTTTGTAAGAGAATAATAGAGGGTTTTAGAAAATTTACTTACTTGTTTGAGGGATTAAAGAACAGTGGATGACTAGAGGAATTAGCTTTATGTACTTTGATCTCCAAAGACCCTTCTTTCTTGGACCCTTCTTCTTTTTCTTCTTCTTTCTTCTCTCAAACTTGTATGAACACTCAAGTGCACTCACAATCTGATCTCTCTCTCTCTTGACCGAACCATAAAGGATAAAATGAGGTGTGTTTGGTCTTGTTTATATAAGCAAAGTAGGTGGTGGGTCTCATAATGAAGGTGTAAGCAATTTTTGAATTTTCTAAAATCCTATTGGTTACATGGTGGGCATTATTCTTTTTAAAAAATTTTGAGATCAGATTTTCAGAGGAGATTTTAGCTGGGGCTTGTTTGGGAGGCTCAAAATCTTGTTTTGCATTAATTTGGGGTTTAAACTAAATATTGGTACCAAATTGTGGAAGAAAACACATTAAAAGTTAAAGTGGTGTATCTTTTTGATGCCCCTACCTACTAAAACCTATTATTTTAGTGTGTTTATGATTAATTTATTATTTTTATGAATTATCATAATTTTTATAACAATTAATTAAATAAGTGTAGATTTTTAAGTCAAATTAAGCTAGTTTGATAAGAAATGTTCTTTTAACTTATTTATTGTGTAGGAACTTTTAATAATGATTTGTTTACTTTTGGTGACCTATATTATTAAATTATTATGTATATTACTTGTATAAAAAGTCTTAGGTCATAATAATACATAATTTATGCAACTTTTTCTCATTTTTTAGCTTAAAAGGTAAAAAGTAACTTTTTAGGCACTAATCCCAACGTGACCGGCCATGCAAGGGTATTTTTGTTATTTTTATTATTATTTTTTATTTTGTTATTTAATTGTATCTAAATATCTAATTTTGGGTGTCAACGTGTCAAAATTTAGGTTTTTAAAATTTTTTGCTGTACTAGGAACAAATTAGTCATTTTATCCTAATTATGAGAATTTTTTATTTTTAACTTATACTTTGTGTTAATTACTTAATTTATGATGTTAGGAGCCTTCTCTAAGTAGCAGATCTTTTTCTTCTAAGTATTTGATCCTTTTAAGGTTTTCGGGTTGAATTACAGTTTCGGGTTGAGTTAGGGTTTTCATCCTTCTAGCGACCTAAAATTTTTTCGGCTAACCATCACTAATGCTATGCTTTGAACTGGGTCTTTACACGTGTCATTATCAACTGGGTTGGGCTTAACATATTTGTGCCATACTTAAAAATTCATTTGGGCTTAAATTCATGAGCTATAATTATAACTCTTCTTGGATTAAATTAGTTGGGGTTAATTAAAAGAGTTGGGCTTTGTAATTTTATTTAGGCCCCATTTCTAATCTTTTTCATGATTCATGATTTTCTTGGGTCAAATTGTATCATTGTGATCCTATGATTTTATGTGGTTATAGAGTTTTAAATTTTTTATATCAACTGTTCTCAAGGGTTCGGGGTTTAAACCTTGTGTCTTAGGATTTCGTTTTTGTTTGATTAAATTATTGTGTAGAATTACACTTGGGTTCAGTTTGTTTTTTTTCGTAATCTTTCTATCTTCTTGCACTAACTTATAATTTTTATGACTGTTTATATTTTCAATTTCTAAAATTCAGTATTAGAGAATTCTATATTCTGTAGGGTTTTGCTTTGAGCCTTAGGGTTTTGTTTCTGTCCTAATCCAATTTTGGGGTTCTAGTATTTGTGGATTTTCGTCTCTAATTCCCGTAATCTGAAATTGGGTGCTTTTATATAGTTATTCATGAGTTAGAGTCCGTTGTAGGAAATGGATGAGGATTACCTCGGAGACTTTCATGCAGATAGAAAGAATTGTGGGACTTGCCTGTAATTTGTTAGGACTAAGATTGTTAATGACTTCTAGAGTAATAATGGAAGAATTTTATGGTGTTTTCATAATAGATGTGTATCTTGGCATGGATTTACCAATTATAGGGTGCCTTGGGCTAAAAGTGTAATTATTTAAAAGTTTAGGGTTAAACGTACAATTATTAAAAATTATGAAATATCAAGTCTTTGCGTATATTGTTTTCCTAATTATTGGGTTGGCGCTTAGCTTTCCTATTCCTTGGACTTAGAGCCTTGTTATTTGTGTACATTTTCAATTTGGGTCTTTTTTTTTTTTTCAAATTTTGTTATTGTTCTTGGACCAAATTGTAATTTTTTTTGAGGTTCTAGGATTAAGAGATTTTTTTTCTTCTTTAGGCTTTTCAATTCCGAGATCTGGTTCTAGGCTTAATCCTTCAAGATTCTTTCTCTTGAGCTAACCCTAATTTAAAAATCTAGTTTCAGTTGATTTAACGTTCTCAATCCAGAGGCTTAAAAAAAATTAGGTCATTACAATACAAGCTATTAAACTCAAAAATAATCACATGCGAACATATCCAATAATAGATCAAACTAGAACAACCCCTATTCTTTCATCACAACATCTTATTATGTGAGATTTTATTTCTTATTAGTAGATGTGTTTGTAGAGATGAGTTGAGGGATATTTTGTAAGAAGATGACAGAGGGTTTAATATGTTTACTTGTTTAGGGTTTAGATTTTAGGGTTTAGGTAAATTAAATTGTCAGTAATTAAATTTAATTGGCGGGTATCGAGAATTTTAACGTGGAGAGATGCGTTAAGTATTTTATAACAGGAGCTCAATGCAAATTGGTATTGAGATTATGGCTAAGAGTGCAGCTATAGTTCTTTAGTGGTATAAACTGTAATTTAGTATTTTATGAAAATTACAAAAATCGCTGCAAGGTTTTTATAATTACAAAAATCGCTGAAAGGTTTGCATATTTGCAAAAATCGCTGGATGGGTATCTCGGTTACACTAGAAGTCTATGTCATAATTACTCTACAAGTCTCTGCTATAGCCCTATAAATATGTAGGAAGGCTGAACTAAATTCAATCCAGAGGCTTAAAAAAAATTAGGTCATTACAATACAAGCTATTAAACTCAAAAATAATCACATGCGAACATATCCAATAATAGATCAAACTAGAACAACCCCTATTCTTTCATCACAACATCTTATTATGTGAGATTTTATTTCTTATTAGTAGATGTGTTTGTAGAGATGAGTTGAGGGATATTTTGTAAGAAGATGACAGAGGGTTTAATATGTTTACTTGTTTAGGGTTTAGATTTTAGGGTTTAGGTAAATTAAATTGTCAGTAATTAAATTTAATTGGCGGGTATCGAGAATTTTAACGTGGAGAGATGCGTTAAGTATTTTATAACAGGAGCTCAATGCAAATTGGTATTGAGATTATGGCTAAGAGTGCAGCTATAGTTCTTTAGTGGTATAAACTGTAATTTAGTATTTTATGAAAATTACAAAAATCGCTGCAAGGTTTTTATAATTACAAAAATTGCTGAAAGGTTTGCATATTTGCAAAAATCGCTGGATGGGTATCTTGGTTACACTAGAAATCTATGTTATAATTACTCTACAAGTCACTGCTATAGCCCTATAAATATGTAGGAAGGCTGAACTAAATTCATAAGTTGTCTTTCAGGACTAAGGTTGTTCAAGTTCTGCTGGTTTCAATTCTCAAAAGATCGTAACCCACACTATATTCGGGAATCGCATCAGGATTACAGTAAAAGGTCTGACCGGAGCTGCATGGATTCTATTCATCGATTAACCATTTTCATACACCAATCATTCATTGTAATTCATTTAAAGTCTATATCTCTAAGTCCCACAAAGTGATATGTCACTTATACACTTAGCCAAATTAAGGTAAATATTCAAGTGTCAAATTAAACATCTTAACAATGTTTTGGGATAACTAGACATGGAGTTAAATTCTGAATTTTAGGCACCGATTAGACAAAAGTATTTCCTACAACTTTTATGTTTATCTCTAAGGTCAGATCCTAGGGTAAATAGGTCATTTATATCATTTAAGAGAAAACTATTCTGCACTTTACAGAGAAACATACAGAATTTAGGCCTCAGTTGGTCTCGACTTTGGGGCATCAAATCAAGGGATATGGCTTTGCTTTTTGGGTATGTTTTAACTTAAGATGTCCACTACAAGTTCTATGTTTTGTTTTAAGGCTAGTCGTTTGGAACAAGCTGATGATTTTGGCCATTTTACAAAATTGGTTCAGTTAGCATTAAATGGTTCAACAGAATCTATTTTTAACAGAGAATGCACAAGCTATTTGGGCCATTATCCGAGGGTATCTATGGCTAATTATTGGGCAGTAAATAGTTTAATATGTTAGCTATAATTTCCATGAAAACCACTTTTGTATTTTGTAATTAAAAATATGTTTCTAGTCTTTCAAAAACACGTGACAGAGAGTTCTGTCAATCACAGAATTGTAACAGTGATTTTGAGAAGGGTTTTAACCTATCAAAACTTCATATTTTAGGTTCATTGTTGGTGGACGGCAAGATAAACATGTTTTCTACAGGTTTCATGTTTTGACCAAAGCTCAGTTCTCATTCTAGCCTAGGGTTTGCATGTCTATAAATTAGGATGGTCAAAATCTGACACTCTTTAGTAAAAATTGTGTATCTCGAGTTCTACCCAATGAAATCACTTCAAACCAATTTTGTATGAAAGATAACTTAAAAACATAGATTTAGACATAAAAATTACACATATATCATTTGTTTACAATTAGTTATGATAGTTTAAAGTTCGTGGTAGAAAGTTAAAACACCTAGAAAATCTGGCCCTTTAGGGTTTTTGGTGTCTTAGCTCAAGATATGTTTAGATTTAGTTTATTTTGTTTGCATGCATGTACTTTATACATATATGTCTAAGTTCCAGAACCTATCCATGTAACTCCCCATCCTCTGGACACGTTGGGATATACATAAATATAGATAAGGGGATTATTCTGGCCATTCATTCATATTTAGATATCATAAATATTGCATCATTAAGAGTTCTGAAACGTTCAAGATACATAGAGATTATAGTTTCATGAGAGATTCAATTAAAAATTACAATGAGCCCAGGGGAAACCGTATAAAAAGAACAAAAAGGTGAACTTGAAATCCTTCAGCTAGCGTTGTTTGGTCGACTGGCTCTAGCCATTCGCCTTGTTCTTCAAAACCTCATTCTCCTTCGGGTATGATTTTCTCAAGAAAAAAGGTTCGTCCTCCTTACCTGTGGCATGAATGTCATGAGCTAAAGCTCAGAAGCAAACTTCCTAAATCTTCTAACCAAACTCACAATAAAAAATTCTACAACGCATATCATATAACACCCAGTGCAATTTATTGTCGAGGAGACAAACAAATTTTACAATTACGACAAGGTAGGCTTATATAAGAATAATTATGCAAGTGCGTGATGCAAATGAATGCGATGCAACCAATTTTATTTTCTAATTCAATTTAAACTTAAGTTATTCAAGGTTCTCCTAAATCGATGTGAACTATCCTAAACCCCATGATCCCAATCACACTGACCAAGTCTACCGACCGACAAAAAGCGTTTCTTAAGTCGTGGAATGACTACGTAGCGGACTAAGTGTCCAGTAGGGTCATCACTGACGGCAAGGGCGTGGACAAGTTAACACTCAAGCTCTCGAATCTTAGGTCAAGGTCAAACGTAGGATCGCAAAATCTAACTCCTATTATTACGCTACCTGAACCGCCCTTCACAAAAAAATATACATCATAAATAATAAGGTGCATTTAGCACTTGGGGCAAAAACATCGCAAGACAAATCAGGGCATATAGCAAATATCACAATATTTTTAAATATCTAAATTTTCAAATATTTCAATTCCATCAATCTCGGTACCAACCCTAAGGTTCAATTTTCATTCTTTTCTTAAAACAAAATGGTGAATCCCGTAAAACCCAACCCAATGATGACATGATATCACATATGCAACTTCTATTTACAACTCACAGGTATAAATTGATCATGGATTAGGCTAAAATGACATATGTATACTTTGCACGTAATTGTAAAATTATGAGCATGTAGTACAAGTATGTAAAGCACAAGTGATAATTCACGAGACATAGATTTAACCTACCGGTAAGGATTCTATTCATCAATTACTCATTTTCATATATCAATCATCTAACATAATTTATTTAAAGTCCATATATCTAAGTCCCTGTGAGACTCTGACCTGTTTTCTTTTTTGGCGTTTTTGGACGCGCGTTATGTGTTTTCGTTTGAGCATATTTTTATTGCTTTTGATGCATGATCGGGCTTAGATATGCATGTGAGGTAGGTTCCCGGGGCCGTGGGCCGTTGTGGTGTGAAATTTAAAAAATTTAAAAAAAAGATATTTTGGAGGCCTATAAATATTTGGAGTTAGATATTTTGAAAAAGATATTTTTCAAAATTTCTCCAACAAGCTTCCTGTTTTTGCTCTGCCATCTCTCTATATTCTTGGGGACTCGGGGCTCGGTTTTCAACGATCCAATAGCGGATCCTTGCTTTTGGCACGGTGGGCTACGCGTTCATCCGAATGGAATTCTATTTCGACGAAACTCGATTTTACACGTGGATCGAGACATCGAGTTTTGAACTCACTGAGGTAGGATTCTAGACCTGTATGTTTTATAAGGGTGCTACGTGTAATCGGGTGTATTTTTACCGGTCAGATAGCTGTAGATCTAATTTTCTGTAAAGTTGGGTTTTTGGGTTAAAAATCGGTTGTTAGTTAAATTCGATGGATGAAATCGTGTTTCAAGAGTCTCTTTCGAGGGTTAGGTGTTTGTCTTGGGCGTGTGGATGTTCGAGGGTGTTGTGTGGGAGTATGGAGGCTTCGATTCGGGGTTTGGAGGTGGAACCTGTAGCTTAAAAAATGGTTTCTGGGTGAGTTCGGTCGACTGAACTCATAGGTTCAGTCGACTGGATCATGGTTTTGGGGTTTGGTCAACTGGACCGTGGGGTTCAGTCGACTGAACCGTGCATGAGGCGTTTTAGTGGTTTTTCAGTGTGTTGTTCGGTCGACTAGACCTTGGGGTTCGGTCGACTGAACCTGGGCAGTTTTGTGTTTGTGATTTTGGTTTTCGATTGGCGTCCTTTGGTATTCAATTGATTAATTTATGGGAATTTGTTGATTCCAATACATGTGGATTCCTTTGGGGGTTCGGTTGATCGTGTGCTGGTTTGGGGGTCGTGTTGTGGCCCCGAGTGTTTCGTTTAGATGTCGTCCTTAGGTTGACGTGCATGGTAAGATTTTAAGGAGTTGTGACATGGTTGTGTGCGTGTTGGTTATGTTCGGGACGTGTAGGTTCGTGGTTCAATTTTAAGGTTGGGTTCTGGTAAGAATCTGTCTGAGGGAGGTTCTGGTGTTGATCTCTGCGTGAGGTGTTGTGTGAGACCCTAACCCATTTTTTTTTCGATGATTTTGGACGCGCGTTATGTGTTTTCATTCGAGCATATTTTTACTGCTTTTGATGCATGATCAGGGTTAGATATGCATGCGAGGTAGGTTCCCGGGGCCATGGGCTGTTGTTGCGCGAATCTCGAAAAATTTTAAAAAAAGATATTTTGGAGATCTATAAATATCTGGAGTTAGATATTTTCAAAAGATATTTTCTAAAACTTAACTCCTAAGTTTTCCATTTTTCTCTCTGCCTTCTCTCTAACTTCTCGGGGGCCCGGGGTTCAGTTTCTGACGATCAGACAGTGGATTCCTACTATTGGCATGGTGGGCTACGCAACCATCCGGTCAGATTTTAATTCTCGCGAAGCTCAATTTTATACGTGGATCGAGACGTCGAGTTTTTAACTCATCAAGGTAGGATTCTAGACCTGTATGTTTTATAAAGGTGCTATGGGTAATCGAGTGTCTTTTTACCGATTAGATCGCTGTAGATCTGAGTTTAAATCAAGTTAGGTTTTTAGGTTTGAAACCTATTTTTCATCGATTTCATGGATGGAATCGGGTATCGGGAGTTTCTTTTGAGGTCTTAGTATTAGGCCTAGGCGTGTGGATGTTCTCGGGCATTAATTTGGAGTTTGGAAGCTTCGATTTGAGGTTTAGAGGGCTGAACCCGTAGCTCAAAAATGGTTTCTGGGTGAGTTCAGTCGACCAAACCAATGGGTTCAGTCGACTGGATCTTGGTTTTGAGGTTCGATCGATCGAACCTATGGGTTCAGTTGACTGAATCGTGCGTAAAGCGTTTTGGTGGTTTCTAGTGTGTTGTTCAGTCGACTGGGGGTTGGGTCCAGTTGACTGAAGTGCTGGGGTGTGTGATGGTGGTTCGATGGTTGGGTTTTGGTTTCCGATTGGTGTCTTATGGTATTCAATTGATTAATTTATGAGAATTACATGATTTAAATACTTATGGATTCTTTTTGGGGTTTAATTGGTTGTGTCGTGGTTTCAGGGGTTGTGTGGTAACCTCGTGTTTTTGTGTTGATGCCATCCTTGGGGATGATGAGTTGGTGAGATGTGGGTGTTTGTTATGTGTTGAGTGTTTGGGCCCGTGGTTCATTTATGGAAAGAGTCTTGGGTTGTGAACCGTGAGGCTTTTGGGTTTTTAGTTGGCTTTCTGGCTAGGCTTGGTTGTGATATGTGACTATGTGCTTTTACAACGGATATATGCATGTTATAACTGTAATTTATTTATGCATGGTTTTTGTAATGTGATTTACATGGCGTTATGTGTAATGTGATTTATGATTTAAGACCCTGAGTTTTATAGACATGTATGTGGGCTCTAAGGAGCGGATACATGTGATGCAAGTTAATGTGAATCGCGTGTGTAGCATGTGGCATGGTTTATGATACGTAGTAATAGTACGTAGTTTTATGCATTTAAATCCTCATTAGGTTATGCATAGGTGTATGGAATGAGATAGATGGTTATATTAGCTCTGGCTAACGGTGTTTACGTTAGGGTTATGACCCTTCGGTTAAAGTTCGAGAAGATTACGACAGGGTTACGACCCTTCAGTTAAAGCCCGTAAAAAAGCATTTGATTGGGCTACGGTCCCTAGGTGCAAGTCCGTAAAGAGGTATTCGTTAGAGCTACGGTCCATCGGTTAAAGTCCGTAAAGATGCATTGACGGGGGCTACGGTCCATCGGTAAAAGTCTGAGAAGATACATGGATTGTATGAATTGCATTATGGGACGGATAGACTAGTTTTCAAATTGTTTTTAAAAGCGTGTGTATCGCGATCTAAAAACCGTTTTCAAACTATTTTTCAAGGCTCTTGTGAGTGAGTCTAATGATGGTTTGTATCCTCCCTTTTCCTTGCATGTGAAACTGTTTTTATGGCTTGAAAGAGAGTCTAAAACTGCAATTTGATTTCCTAGCATGTTTTATTTATATTGCATGCTTATCTAGTTTCTGCTGAGCCTTGGCTCACGGTGTGGGATAAAATATTTTCAGGTACCGATAACGCACGCTGATTCGGAGTTGCTGGTTGGGAGCAAAAGAGTTATAGTCTTCCCTTTTGTCTTTCTGTTACATGTATGTTGTAACATATTTTTTCGGTGTTGGAACCATGTAGTGTAAGCTTTTGGCGTTGGAGCTTTGTAATGTATGCCGTTTGGCATTTATATATAATATATGTATGGTTTTAATTGAGAGTGTATTCTCAGGTTGGGTATCATGTTTGGTTATTTTTGGGTGTTTCACGTGGGCCGGAGTTTGGGACGTGATAACTTGGTATCAGAGCTCTGGGTTCGAATACCTATGAGCCGTGGAAAAAGGGTGTAACCCGTGTGAGGTTGATTGCGTGTGCTTGATTGCATGTGTTTACACGCTTTGATAAAATAATCATGTCAGCATGTTAGATACGTGAACGATGTGTATATGCGGGCATGGGGTTGAACTGTGGGATTGATTAGTCCTGCCTTTAGGCATTTGGATTAACAAACTTGGGAGCCAAGTTAGAAACGCATTTAGCTGACGTGATTTCTAGCAGGAAATCTGAGTAGGTTATCCAGATTGACGAGTCATTCTTGTTGGTTCTCGTCGGTATGTGGGATTGTTTAGCATGAACTTATGTGCTTATATGTTAGCATGCTTATGTAGTTAAGCATTTTCGTTCATGCTATGTGCTGCATCTCACGTTCTGTCTTTTTCATATAAACGCGATGTCTGTGAGACGAGGGCGAGGCCGTGGTCAAGGCCGTGGCCGTGCTATTGGCCAAGGGGATGTTCCTATCCCTGATGCTGGGGATACAAATGATCCCCAAGGACTTGTTGACATGGTAGAGTTGGTGCGAGCACTGGTGGGTTCCATTGGCCAGTTAGTTGAGACCGTTAGAGGTGAGGCTGTTAGGGAGAGAGTGCCTGAGGCGAGAGCTACTGTGGTGATGCGAAAGTTTAGGCGCATGGATCCGCCTACCTTTGCTGGAGATCCTGACCCTATTGTGGCGACGGAGTGGCTGGAGTTGGTGACACGGATCCTTGACACACTGCAGATTGTGGAGGATGAGTTGCGGGTTTCTTTTGCAACCTTTCAGCTAAGGGGTGCTGCTCACGCTTAGTGGAATTATGCCAGGACTATTGCAGGAGTTACTTGGGCAGCTTTTACAGGAGTGTTTCTGGAGAAATACTTCCCAGCTTTGAGGAGAGATCTGTACAGGGAGGAGTTCTAGACTCTTACCCAGGGGGTGATGGACGTCATGCAGTATGAGTCCAAGTTCACGTGCTTGTCCTAGTTTGCACCTGAGTTGGTGAGCACAGATGAGCTACGTTCTATGAGGTTTGAGCGGGGTCTGAGACCAGCAATCAGAGAGCGTGTGGTTGTGCTAGGACTTCGGGTGTTCACAGAGCTGGTAGAGGCAGCAGCGAGGGTGGAGAACACCATGATTGAGATTCGGGCTTCCAGGGAGGCCAGGACACCACAGAGTGGGATGGAGGCGCAGACAGGTGGGCATTCCAGTAAGAGGCAGAGGTCTTCTAGCACTAGTTTTCACCCATCTGGGTTACCACAGCAGTTTTCAGCACCAGCACCATCAGTGGCTTCATCTGGGAGGCCAGAGAGAGGGAGTTGATTTGCTATCAGTGTAGGCAGCCGGGGCATCGTGTGTCAGAGTGCCCACAGCCGAGGCATTCCCAGGGTTCATGGAGTCAGTCATAGGGGAGGGAACATGTTTGCTATGGACGTGGCCAGCACGGACATATTCGCAGGAACTGTCCCCAGAGGGAGAGTGCACCGAGTACAGTGGGCACACCAGAGGGTTCATATGTGCGGGAACGACAGCAGCACCCAGTAGTTTAGACTTCTCGAGTGACGACAGGTGGGGGTGCTTTAGTTCAGTCGGTGCGGCAGCCGACAGTGCCGAGTTCTGGCGGACAGGATAGAGTGGGATTGCCCCGAGTGTATTCTCTTACAGCTCGCGGTTCTTTGAGGGCACCGGTCTTGCCGGAGGATGCTGATATGCCTTCAGCGAGCAGAGGTATTTTCTGAGTTTGCAAGCTTTGGGCTAGTTCATCATTGCATCTGTTCGGGATTGGTTAGGGATCTCGTAGATGGTGTGCTATGGTGAGGCAGTGGTTAGTGAGGTTGTGAGGTCTGGAGTGTTGTAGATCCCGAGTCTTTGAGATTGTTGGCCATGGTTTAGGATGTCTAACCTTGTTTGACTATATTCTAGGAATGGGTTGGCTAACCATCTCGTGTACCTGTGTTGATTGTGATCACCGGGTTGCTTCTGTTGACCTTTAGTTGAATTTCGGGGGCAAAATTCCTTTAAAGGGGGTAGAGTTGTGAGACCCTGACCCGTTTTCTTTTTTTGACATTTTGGACGTGTGCTACGTGTTTTCATTCGAGCATATTTTTACTGCTTTTGATGCATGATCGGGCTTAGATATGCATGCGGGGTAGGTTCC
>JAULJZ010192631.1:0-20742 GCA_032270985.1 Heliamphora pulchella | reverse complement strand
CCAAATCATTAAGCAATTCAAACAATTTAGAAGAATTCTTGATTACGCCGGATGTGTCTATTGATTTAATAAATACCGTTCTACTTGGACTATTAACAAGAAAATTAGTGAGGGACCGAGACTTTCCATCAGTCCATCAATCGGACATTAATGTGCAACCGGTCTTCTTCCACTCCTTTTTATATGTAATTAGGCTCTCCTTCATATAATCCACTTCCTTTTTCAAGTAAGAAACTCTAACCTCATGATATGTGGGAGGTTCTAATCCCTTTCCATATTCTCCCACCGATAAGAACATCTTCGTAAATAATGGGCTTTTAACTATATTAAAAGCTAATGCATGCCCATATAAAAAACGGCAAATATCTCTAATGACCGGCTCTCTTTGCTTAACCATTTGATTTAAGGTTGGTTGATTTCTTTTTTCTTTTGTCACAAAAGCATCCATAGTCCCCTTGCCCTTAAAAACATCATTTTGCACTTCAAAACAATCCACATCAACAACTTTGCTTTCTTTTTCTCCTAACAATTTTAAAAATATATTCTTAACATCATCACCAACTTTATTACACGGAGCAATATTATCATGAGTTTGTGACAAGTGATTTTTCATGCGAATTACTCCACCCCAAAAACTTTTTCCACAATAATTACATCTCAAATGCATTCTATTATTTTCTTGAACCCGGATACAATGATCCCACGTGGGATCAACACTTTTTTTGTTCATTTTTTGTTTCACCATAATCACTTTATTATTAAAAAAACAACACACCAGCCTAGAGAATATTAAAAAAAGTCGGTGTTTCACCTCAAGGTCTTCAACGGCTCAACTCAACCACTGTTCATTCACTGATTCAGAAGCGACGAAGTTTGTGTAAAGACGACTTCATTCACTTCGGCCAAGACGACGACTGAAGAGTGCCTGACGAAGACAACAACTTCGACGAAGATGACGACTGAAGGAGTCAACGAAGACGACGACTGAAGGAGCGCCGATGAAGGTATTGACAGTCCAAAAACACTATTTCGCTTCACCAAAGGTCCAAAACAATTGGTTTTCAACCAAAACAACTCTTTGCATGCCGAGAAAACCTATTCTATTGAAAAATTTTGAAACAAAATACGCAAAGAGGCTCAAAAAATACGTTTGGACCCAAAAGATCCGACCCAGATTGGGGTCGACCCATTGTTCACCAGAATCGATCGATTCGGCGATTCGCAATCGATTCACGATTCACTGATCGATTCTCCTTCGATTCCATCAATTTTTGATTCGCCTAACCTGTTCGTATCGATTGACTTGCGAATCAAACCGAATTGCACGATTCAAATCGCGAATTGTACAATTTCGATTACTATGATTCCCCCACACGCATCATATTGTCTTAGCGGATGGTTCGGCTCAACCTGTCCACGATCAAGATGTTCTCCATCTGTCTCTCCTTTCACCTTACCTTCCAGTCTATATGTCCCTCATTTTTCCTTTAATTTACTTTCTATTAGTCAATTAACTAAAACTTTACATTACTCGGTAATCTTTTTTCCTACTACTTGTGTCTTTTAGGACCTCAAGACCAAGAAGATAATTGGTTCGGGGCATGAGAAGAATGGGCTCTATTATCTTAATGCCTTGAGTGCAACAGTTTCTCCTTTTCAATAGCACTTTTGTTTAGGTCATCCGTCTGTGACTAAACTTAAGTTGACTATTTCTAGTTTGAGTCGTGTATGTTTTTTATTGTGAAGCTTATTAGTTAGGCAAACATCACCGTAGTTTTTTTTCTCGTGGTAGTGCTAGTCGTCAATCAAAGTCTTTTGTTGTTCATACAAACATTTGGAGTCCCTCTCGCATTATGAGTACTAATAGATATTCTTATTTTGTTATTTTTGTTCATGACTACTCTCGTATAACTTGGTTACTTTTGTTGAAACAAAGATCTTAATTACCTTATGCTCTTTCCACGTTTTATAATAAAATCTTTATTCAATTTGGAAAGTGTATTAAAGTCCTTCGGTCTGATAATGCTTTAGAATATATGCAATCTTCTGTTGATGCATTTTGTGTTGAACGTGGTATCATTGATCAGACCAGTTGTCTTCACACATTTTAACAAAATGGTGTCATTGAACGTAAGAACCGTCATTTGTTAGATGCTGCTCGTACCTTGTTATTTCACGCCCAAGTATCCAAACATTTTTTGAGCGATGTCGTACTTATTGCATGTTACTTCATTACCCGCATGTCGTCAGCTGTTCTTGATCACCAATCTCCATTTTCTTTGTAATATCATAATTCTCATATTCTTTCCCTCACTCCTTGTATTTTTTGTTGTACTGCTTTTGTGCATGTGCTTGATCCTGGTCATGATAAAGTTATCTTCTCGATCTCATAAGAGTGTCTTTCTCGGGTATCGTCGTACTCAAAAAGGATATCCTTATTATCATCCCAAGTCTTGTCACTATTTTGTGAGTGCTAACGTGACCTTTTGAGTTTCCTTCTCTTTTTTGCTCCCTCCGCTCAACAACTCTCTTCTTATCTCATTCGCTGTCGTGGGGGCAGTACTCTTCTCCCACTCTTCCTCTACTCGCCTCCTTGCCTCTTCCCCTAACCCTCCTTTGTAGGTTTATCAACAATCTTGAGAAAGGCTTGTTGTCTCTTATGGCCCGAAAACTTCATCTTCTTCAACGGAGGTACTTGACTCCTTGGATCCGCCTTTTGATAATATTGACTTACTTATCTATTGTCACACCCTGCTCTCGCAAGGTACTCTACTTGTGCAGTAGGGCATGATCCCGCTAACAATCCAGTGGCCTCAAGAAAACAACATGGCTTAGAATAGCCAATAACAAAACTTTCCATACAAGATTGATTTGAAAACATCCTTTCATTAAAAATCGAATAACATAAGATCAAGGAATACTCCATCCCATACATTATAACTAGGATACTGCATCCCATATCATACATTACATCTCAAAACTAAAACTCTTAGTCTTCAACATGATGTCTTACAATCAAACGAAAGACAAACAAAAATGACTTCTAAGTTTCGATCCCAAGCCTAAGACATCGGCAGTGGTGGACCTTCTATCTGCAATCACGAGGGTTATAGGAGAGTGCACTTAGTATTATAATGAACAAAATAAAAACCACACACTCAGGTTTAAGGGTAAACTAACATTTTCGAAAAATAGTTCATCATTCTTTTAACCAAAAGATAAGTGCATATTGCATTCACTTCAACACCAAAAATCTCACAAGTTATAATCAACTTTCTTACTTCACAAAGGGATAATTATGGCTTAATAACCACAACTCAATATAAACATTTCTCCTAATAAGGCTTAGCAGTTCACAATATATAATCACCAATTTTCATAATAAGGCTTAACCGCCCACAACACATGATAATCAATTTTCATAACAAGGGTTAACCACCCACAATACGTTATAAACAACTTTCATGATACGGCTTAACAGCCACAACTCATCATAATCATTCTCATAATAAAGTTTAACAACAATAACTTAAACACAACAGAATGGTATAATTAAAACTTAAAATCCACAACCTATTAAACCCATTCCCAACACACTCTCTTATCCAACAGTGACCACATAGTCGTCTACCTCACGACTGGGAGTTCCGACGGTACTGTAACCTCAATTCTCAATACACGGATTAGCACATGTTGGAACGAGGGCCACTCTCCATCAAGCACGAGTGGTATGTGCAATAACTCGAGACTATGCTCGAAATGCCTTTGTAGGCGAAATTAACCCCTCTTAAAGGGAACCTCCCCGTACGGGATAAATAAAAACCTATATTTGGGTAACCTCCCTCAACGGGATATAACAAGCCAGAAACCCACATAACTTGGCACTTTGAAATATACGTTTGTCATTAATATCATCCACTTTCCATACTCATACTTTCTTCAATAATATAAAAAGCACTTCAATTAAAAGTCTCATGCCATCTCATATTAACACTACTAATATCATTTACTTTCCAACAATATAAATATCACATTGAGTTATTTGATTTACTCAAAGAAAAAGTCTCATGCTATCATTCAATAACATTTCATGAATATAGAAACGTTTTAGAAAACACTTCACATAATTACTTGTTTCAAGATAATAGTTAAGCATTCTCACCTGAATTAAATGATACGCAAACCACCTCCTCTCAATGATTCACAACTCAAACCTCCGGTGACAAAATCCCAATGCCTAGCAATCAATCAAAACCGTACATAAACGTAGGGAACCAACTTCTATTGTCAAGCGGTAAAGGAATGTTTGGGTTTTCAGGTCAGTTCTACGGTTGATAACTCAAACCTATCTCTTTTCAGTCTTAAAGAAGGACTTATTATAATATTTCATTTAACCCTTGGAGTCAAAAGGTTACTTTCAAGTTTCATACTCATTCATGGTAAGTATGTCACTCACTAAGCATCAGTCATCATTCTAAACTAAAAATTCAGAATTGTATGGTCTCGCCGTAAAATACTTTTAAAATACTAATCCTCAATAATTTGACACGAAACTTGACAGGGTGATAGATATACATGTTAGGCACAATTTTCATGAAGGAAGCTAAGCCGTGGGGTGTCCCTAAGCAAGGGTAAAAATTCGTTGAACAAAAAAGGTCCAAAAACGACGTATGGTGAAAATGACTTTTAGGAAAAATCGTTCGGTCAAATCACTCCAAATAAATTTTAAATGAAAAATAACTCAAAAATCTAACTCTGAACATAAAGTTTGGCCTAAGGGGATTTTTCTAGAATTTTCTAAAATTTGGCCAAGTAGACTGTTTTTCTGCTACTTTTGGCATAAAAGCATAAAAATTTTGTTTTGGATACTTAAGACACCTTTCTAGGTTCTACCAAAAATCACACATGCTAAAAATAACTTCATAAGATCCAGTAAAAATAGGTTTGGAAAAAGACACTGTTTGGCTCCCCAGAAAATTCGGATAATATGGAAAATTAACTTTTTCTTGATTCAGTAAACTTGTTCCCCTTCTTGTTAAATTTAATTTACGAGTCCATACATGCAATATTCGCTAAAAAAACCAAAGAGCATAGAGGTTCTAACATGATCATAACCAATTCATTTAAGTCATGGATGATTAAACAAACAACAAGGCGTAACCCCCAATTTCGTATGGCTATCTCCTATTCGATTCTTTTCGAACCTTCTTATTAAATGTTGTAGAGGTGTTAGAAGAGAAGGTTAAAGATTGTTCTTAGGAGTTCCTACCTCGAATACATGATCAAAGATGTTTAGGATATAGCTTTAGTCGACCCGAGATCCTCCTCCTATCTTTCCTTCTTCCTTCTTTCTTCTTCTTCTTCTTCTTCTTCCTTCTGCTTCCCAAGAGCTCACTCACTCTCTTGACTCCCTTGACCGAATTTTGTGTGGGAGGAATGGTGGGGGTGGTTTTCTATTTATAGGAGGAAGTTTTTGCATTTGAATTTGAATTTCAATTCCATTTCATTGAATTTCATTTGCATTCCAACTTTAAATTCAATTTGAATTTCATTTGAGTTACATTTCATGAGATATATGTATATATAAATTCAAACACAAATATTTTGGCTCAGAAGATGATATATTTATACAGGTTATGGATTAATTTCCCCAAAAAGTAATCATTAAACTTTCCTACCAAAGTACACATGTTTCTCCAAATTAGCGTACTTTTTCTTAAATTGAGGAATTATGGGGCCCACTTGGCCGGCCACTTTTTTATAATTTTTTTTATAATTAAAGAAAAAATTTTGTATTAATCACATGGGTTAAAATTTGGGCCAAAAGAATTAATTTCTTGTTGGGCTCAACTTAAATTTTGTTTGGGCTTGATCCAAAGGTTTCTTTAAACTTTTGTGGGCCTAAATTAAAGAATTTGGGCCTTATTTGGATTGAGTCATTCTTCCTACTTGGGCCTTACTCTTAGTATTGAGCCTTATGTGTTTGGACTTTATTGAACAAGTGGGCCTTGATTTCACTTGGGCCTTATTTAAGCTTTGGGCCAAATCCTCTATTTCATTCTTCTTTGGGCTTAAGAACTTGGGCTACCAAACAAAATTAATAACCTTAAACCAACACTAGACTTGGCCCATTCCAAATCCCGAGCTTAAGAAGACTCAAAGTTTAAGTTGGCTCGTCCAAGGAGTTAGGTTCAAAAATTTTCTTCTATAATTTCATTCACATTTTCTTTTCTTTTAGTTTCGGGAATACAGGTTATTACACCTATTGCTTTATGTCGAGGTAAATGTACATGTACCCAGCACCCTATTACAAATTGTGTCATATAATCGTGTATCCACTTGTCATCATTCCTTTGCTTATATCTTGTCCTCTCTTTCTATTCCATCTACTTATAGACAGGCTTTGTCAATGTCTGAATGAAAGCTTGCTATGGATGAAGAAATGAAAGCTCTTTATCAGAATTAAACTTGGGAGCTCACTCCTCTTCCACCTGCAAAGCAAGCAGTGGATTGTCGTTGGGTCTATACCGTGAAGTATCTTTCAGATGGTTCTATAGAACGTCTTAAGGCACGTTTAGTTGCCAAAGCTACACTCAGACATACGGTGTTGATTACATAGAGACTTTCTCTCCGGTGGCTCGACTTAACTCTGTTCAGATTCTACTGTCTATTGTCATTAATTGCTCTTAGCACTTGTATCAGCTCGATATTAGGAATGCCTTTGTTCATAGTGATCTTCAGGAGCAAGTATATATAGTATTCTAGCATACATAGATGAATTGGTGAGGTGGAATTCATGTTATTTCCAATTAAATTAGAATTTTTGTAGTAAAATCTTGGGAATTGTAGTGACAACACATGCATATTCATAGCCACGTAAGGGGAAATGTTTAACTTCCCCAATATTTTTGAAGGATGCCGCCTTAACATGAAACCTAAAATACCAATAGAGCATCAACTAGCGCCCATGAACATTTTATTTGCCGCAAATTTTATAGACACATGGATATATAGCATGCATGATGAGATTTTATATCCTCTTATAAGTGATTGATATCAATTGGATATGGTATTCTAGCTCACATAGACGGAGATGATTGCTAGCAAAGCAAAATTTTCAATATCGCATTGTTGGTGGGAATATCATATGCCAATTGTGTGCTAATGCCAACCCTGTGCAATGGATGTGGTGAAGTGACCTCGAAGAATATCATCTTTGGACTTAATAAATGAGATAAACTGACTGGAACTATATATAGTCTAAGAAGGTTTAATACTTTCTTAATGAAAAAGAATTGCTTGACCACTTACCCGGTAGCGTGACCCCACTAGGGTCAAAGACCAATGCACAACATCGTCGTGACCAACAAGACAATGGCATCTGGCACAAGGGGGACAAAAGTTTGTGTTTTACCTTGTTAAGTGCTCTTACTTAAAGTTCAATCAATATGTGATGAACGCAAATCACACCTTAGCTAAAAACCCCAAGGTGATGTTTGCTATGATAATAGATTAAGACAACTGTTAATGATCTCATTGATGAGTAGCAAGTTCTTGCAGTCATCAGATCGCTTCCTAAACTTTTATGGGGACAACTGAAGGTTGTGCCAACACAAAATGAGGGAATCAATAATTTTGATGATCATCCTGAGCACCTTGAGCTCGAAATGGAAAAAGATGTGAACTATAGTGTTGTGTTGCATTTGTTGCTCAAGCAAGACACTATAGGGATTACAAGTCGCAACATAGGGGTAGAGAGGAAGAGATGAGAACCTAAAGTCTATGGGGTAGCTGGTAACCAAGCAAGCAAAGGCAAGCATGCCCAAGAAGAATCCAATATCAGCTCAAATGCAACAACTTCGCTTGTGAGTGCAGTAGCCAAAAAAAGAAAGAGGAGGGGAGGGGAGGGGTTATACCCTGTACAAAACTATCTCATTAGCTAGTTAGACTTTTATTTGAATAAAGTTCTAAATGGACATGGTTTCCTTTCTAATGGTTCCTTTATGCTAGATTTGGATTTTCTCTTATATTCTTATATAGCTCATGATGATATTATCAATTCTATGAGACGATATGCTAGACTCGTGCGGGTATGGGCATTCCCCTCTAGACCAACCCCACTCTTCTCGCCCGAGAAAGGTTAGCTTTGACCCAACCCAGTTCCATTAGGTGAAGAGGGGTCGGCTCCAACCCAACCCAGCTCCACTAGCTCTGGAGCGGTTGGTTCTAAATAACACCTCCACTCACTCAAGAGAGTTTGCTACGGCTCAACAACACTCCATTCCATCATACTTAGCCAAATGCAAGACTACATGACAAGACATGGTCGGGGGGCAGGAATTAGGAGACCACATTCGGGATCACTAAAGGATTGTGGCTTGGAGGCTAGCGCTGAGAACTCGTCAGAGTTAATTATCTCGCCCCACCCTCAAGGTAACTCCACTATGACCAACCTTAGAGAGAGAAAGGAGCGTTAGAACAAGAAAAAAACAAGTACACTGATTACTCTAAGAAATATGACGCTCTGAAGTCCGACAATAAGCAAAACACGCACCTCCTTGCTATGTTGAAATCAGAGGTCTCCACCAACGGCTGACATGACTGGCACATTCAAGTTATCACTCCAACGGAATGGCTTTACTTGTCCTTTGGTGATAACGACCTCTGGGTTCCTTTCTCTCTTATAAAAAAGAGCTAATTCTCCTATTTCAAATGCTACTATGCATTTACCATTCTATTTGACATAAAAATTTTCTTCACTAACTCCCTCTCTCCCTCCTAAATATAAATATTGCCTTCGATAATTACTTGTTTGGACGACAAATGGCAATGCTTATTAGGTTGGATGACGACTGCTATGCCAATCGTGTTAGTTGAAAGTTGGCTTTTGGCAGTCGCAAACCCTCAAGAGAAATATTTGAAGATTTATTTCCTTACATAAATTTAGGTTTTTAGCATTCTTAATAAATTAAAAAATCTAAATTATGCTTTTTAATACTCAAATTTGTCTTTATTTAAAAGAGACAACATATTATTTGATCTTAGTACTCTTTTAATTTTTAAAAACTTTATATAAATCTTATTGTACGCATTCATGTACCCAAAAGTACCCATTCCCGTACCCAGAACAGATCAATGTTGTCACCCAAAACGTACCGATGTTGCACCCCAAATATACCGATGTCGTACCCAACAATTGGAAAAGTATCTGGTACATATTTTGCCCTACAGGAGCCGTACCCGTACCCGTACTAATATGCACTTGGTACGCGTACGACACCATTTTTGAAGTACCCATGCATTATAGTACTTTAGGCATATTTATCTTATCTCCCACCATTCTGACACATTGAATCGCTTATTCAGACGAGTTATAATGAAGATTGAACATCAAAAATAGAAAATAAGAAGAGTTTGAAAATTCTTCACACCAATCAAGATCGTGAAAATCCCTCTCACAGTCTAGGGACAGTGTGAGGAAAAGGGGATACATATGCAGTTAACAATTCCTAGTACTTCACACCAAAATAGTATTGTGAAAAGAAAGAACCAAACATGATTGAATATGATTGGGCCAATGATGGCGCAAGCTAAAACCCCAGCATCCCTTTAACGGGACGCTCTTTTAATTGCATCATTTATCCTTAAACGAGTACCAGTCAAATCAAGTCATACAACTGATACAGATCATGGAATGACACAAAGCTTGATCTTGAACATTTCTAGCCTTTGGGGTTTTGCACGTTTTGTTCACAATTATTCCCAAAAGTATAGGAAGCTCGGCCCTATAACAAGTAAGCAAATCATTATAAGATATTCAAAGCCTCTTTGAGCAACATAGGAGAATTCTCATCCAAAAACCACCAAAAGTTATGAGTGACTTACCTCTTGTAGTGGAAGTATACCACTATAAGGCCATGTTTGCATTGGAGGATTGAAGGGTGAGATTGGATTAGTTCGGAGAAATCTTTGTATCCCATGTTTGAATGCAAAATAGAAGTCCGGACAAATAGTCTAGATTGGACGCACAATCCCTTAAATTAGGGAGAGGGTCAGAGGGAAGAGAGGAAAATGATTAGATAGGAACAGGGATTACTCATAAAAAACTAACTCCCTCTTGATTTCTCCCAAACAACCAAACATGAGAGTGTATTAAGAAAGGGATAAATAATGCAATGAATATTTTATCCCATTACTACTTTTCATGGAGAACTTAATCCCTCTTAATCCTATCCTTCAATACACACACAGCTTAAAATGACTCATAAGGGTCCAATTGCATAGAAGCGAACCAATAACTAATCTTCATCGTCATTTTGAGATTGAGCTAGAATCTTTCGCAAGTGCTCTATTGGATCTTAATTAGCTAAAGCATTAGGTTCACCTAAAGAATGGATGGCTGCAACGAATGAAGAACAAAGTTCCGTGGCAAGGAATCAAGATTGAGAGTTGGTTGATCTTTCGCCTCTGCGCAAGGCCATTAGCAACAAATAAGATTTATAAGTTAAGTGCATGACAAATGGATCGATTGACAAATATAAGGCATAGCTTGTGGTGAAGGACTCCAAGGAAAGGGCATAGATTATGAAGAGACATTCTCCCCAGTGGTGAAATTTGCCTCACTATTCTAGCTATTTTCACACATTGTGACCAAAAGTTCCACTAAATGAATGTAAAGACTGCATTTCTCACTAGAGAACTAGATGAGAAGATCTATCCAACTCAACTTGTTGGCATTGAGGTCAAGCGGCAAGAGAGCAAAGTGTGTTGCTTTAACCATTCCAGTTTATGACCTAATTGAGGAGAACCCTACAGCACCTTGGGATCGCAACTCTTGGTGATAGAGTCGTTATGTTTAAATTGACAATATAACATCTTTAGCACACTTTAGGGAATCCAAGTACCATGAAAGAAAAACAAACACTTGTTTCGCTACATTCAAGGTTTTATTGCATGGGACGATATGATTCTTCAGAATATCTTCGCTATCAAGATGGTGGTTGATCCACTTGCAGAAGTTAATTAATGAAGCAGTAGTAAGGAGTCAATACAAAGTTGCGTCAACTTTAGATATAGACTAGGCTAAGGAACAGACTTCATCTAAACTATTTGACTGGATTCCGCACTCATGCTACGAGTTTTGGACTCTGTAGAGTATGATATGTTTTAGATACCTTGTTAACTTTATTGAACGATGTTTATTATTATTGGACATCTATGGTTATGAGCATCTTGTGTATTATTCATTATCGTTGTGGTTTTGTGGCACAATCATACTATGGTTTAGTACATGTTAACCATGGGGTCGGGCTTAAATTGGCCTACTCAGACAGGCAAATCTTACCACGTGGATAGCAAGCAAGATGAGACATTAATTATCTTTGGCACTTCAAAAGCAACTTGGATAAATGATTTTTGTCACTCTATGAGCGGAAAAGATTAATGTGTTTTCAATGTTTCCTTAGCATAGACTTGGAGAAGACTTGTGAAAGTCGATCATGAATGTCATTAATGTCTAGCAGCCAGGCCCCCCATGTTTCCTAGAAATTTCAAGGTAATCAAAGGAACAAGGAGAGATGGAACACAAGTCCAAGCTGTGACAACCCAGTAGCAACAACCTACTTCTCAACAAGCACGCATGAAACCAAATGTGAGGTCTTAAACAGTCGTCCGATGAGCAACTGGGAAAAGAAGCTCAAGTTAGGCGCTTGTTTAGCAACTAAAGAATCATACGGAGTTAGAGAGTGGCAAACCCAATCTAGTGGGAGCTCTACGGTATTATGCGTATCATAATGTATGTGTTGTTTTCAACCATTTAAAAGGAGTGGTTGGATGATCCCTACTCCAACATTGTGTGAGCCCAAAAAGATCATGAGCCCTTTAAGTTGGCACGAGACCACAAAGTGGAGAATCAACCATTTTGGATAACACATCTAGAAAAATGATTAGGTCTAAATTGCCCAAGTAAGATTGTTTGATACCATGACCTTATTTTGTAGTTCAAAGCCTAGCAGTTATTTCAAATTTGTGTTTTCAATACAATCACGAGTACAACTACATTGATTAGGGTCAAGCATGCTTTGTGTTTTACAATTGTAAACAAGTTGTAAGGGTGTTATGGCTATGCAGTTGTTGATTAATAATAATTCAAGAGTGTGTTATCTTTTCTCAAATTCTTCGGTATTCTACGTGAATCAACAAAGAACTTTGCTGCCTTTAATCCTGGCATTCACAGGCAATCAACAGGTTTTGAGAAATTCTCATTTCCGGCATTCAATCTTGAATCAAAATACTCCTTTTATGTTTCCTTCTTCATCAATTCTTCCGTGCAAAATAAAACAACAGAAAAAGTTATTCACAGTTTGTGACCTAACAACAATTCACAGTTACAAAGCTTGTCAGTTATTAAAAGAAAAGAAAAAACAATACACTAAAACAATTATAATTACTCATCTGTTTATAAATATGGTTAATAGTACTTACTATTCATCTTTGAAACTAAGTCCACCAATAATTGCCTACCATCATTTACTAGGCCCAAATTGTTTTTTTTTTTTAAATTGTTTTCATTATTTAATGTTAGTAAGAGTGGCAATTGGGATAAAGATATCCTACAGTTACCAAAAAAAAACAATAAATAAATAAAAATCTAGTGTAGCGGTTTATCAAAACCAAATGGTTTATTTTCAAAGAATTGAACAAATCGATGCTGAGAGAAGTACCTGGGAGTGTTCAATTCAAATCTAAGCTTCTCGTCTTTCTGACCGAAGGTCCCTGTTTTCCTGACCATCAGAACTTGATCCTCCACCACCACTGTTGCTACTGTTGCTACCAACTCTGTCGTCACTCGACTCCGCAGACCCAAATGCCCCAAAAGGCCACGGCAACGTTATTCTAAACCTACGCTCCAGTGTCGGCTGCCCCTGAGAGCTTCCCTGAGACCCTCCACCACCAGGTCCACCACTGCCCAATCCCACACTAGAATTCTCCAAAGCAGTTGTCCCCCGTACCAGATTCTTATAATCAGGATCGTCTGTTGGCAACTCATACCGACAAACTGGGCAAGAGTTGTGCAATTCCAACCAAGGAATAATGCAATCAGGATGGTATACATGCTTGCAAGGCATCTGTTTGACTTCCATACCGCTTTCAAAGTCATCTTTACAGACAGCACACTGAGCCAACTCAGAACTCAACAATCCGTCATCAACTGTTATGCTCGGAAGCGCCTCAACAGCGGACTTGGAGGCAGGCGGGGGTCCGTGGCGATTGGGATCATTCTCGGCCAATTGCTGGATCAATTGCTCGAGTCCAGGGCCGATGAAGTAATCGCCAATGTTGGCTGGAAACTGAAATCCGGGCTCAGAAGAGTTGTTCGCAATGACAAACTCAATGTTGGCACCACCAGCTGCCAGATTGGAAAGATGGTTCTGTAGAAACATGTAAGGATCGAACATTGCAGGGTCTTCGGCGTACGTTCCGGTGGGGATTGTCCCCGATGGTCCGAAGAAGTTGGTGAAGGTTCTAGGGTTTTGGAAGCCGACGGAGGTGGAGAACGAGAAGAGGAGAGGCAAACCACTGAGGAAGCCAGAAACAGGGTCCGGGAAGGCAGAGAATGGGTCGAGAATTGGGTTAGGGTTAGGGTTTTCATATTCTTCTAGAAAGCCGCCGTTACATGTAGGACAGAGAAGGTCGGAGTTTGGCGAAGGCGTTACAGACACCGTCCGATTGCATTGGTAGCAGAAGTACAGCTGTGGGGCGCCACCCACTACAGTTCCTCCGGCGGAGGACATGTTTCGCTTGCGAGAAGAAGGAAAAAAGGGGCGAGACAAGACACACACAAGTTTTAAGGGAATTTAAGCCTGAGTTTGAATTAAAGGTCTGTTTGATTGTACGTAAATAAATGAATGAACATAAAATACCGACGAATATAAAAGTTGATATAAAATTAAATAGATATAAATTTAAATATATAATTATTAATTATAAATATATACCCTATTTGTTTTTTGTAAAAATAAATGGATATTAATATAAAAATAGATGATTAAAATAACAAATTTCCATTTATACCCTCAATGCACTCAGCATGTCCTGTTGCACAAATTCACAACATTCTTATTCGGTCTGTTGGTGCTCTGAACATTAGCACCTCTATTTGTTGCCGCTGGTTTTTTTCCCATCCAAATGCAATCAAAGTTAAACCAACAAACAAGTTAAAAACAACATAATGCAAAATAATTCAAATAACTCCATGTCAGCCACTGCTAATAAAAAGAACATCAAATAGCCCAAATTTTTTCACCCAAAACTATATCAGTGTTTAACAGTTATTTAAGAATGAAAAAACTACATTTTCAACTTCTGAAAAATAAGTAACTCTAAAAATTGAGGAACTTATGCCAAGCTAAAGCTAGAATCAATATAGGAGAAAATAAAGAAATTCAAAAAAGATGATTCAGTGATATGCATTAATTTGCTGATTAACAGCTATTTACAATGGAGCCCAAGATAACAAAATACATTTGTGAAGGCCACAACCAAACCCTTCTACCCATTTAGTACTATATCAAAAAATGAGATATAATTTTGGTTATCATACTTGAACAAAAAAACACCTTCTATTTTTGCTAGACGCAATTTACATACAAAACATAATTAAGCACCCCAACTAGTCATAGGATCTACATAATCAAGTGCTAAATGTAGCCTCCTACAAGCAGGTACACCCAACACCCACTCCATTTTGTCTCTGTCCGGCAAGCAAAAAAATAGGTCCACTTTGTCCGCATCATGCACAATCATAGAAGCTGCCGCATCATGCACAATCATAGAAGCTGCCTTCATCGTTGTTTGGGTGTCAAGTGGCAACTTCAAAAGAACTCCATACACATTCTTCCTTGCTTCAGATAAGTCTTGTTCATAACCAATACGTTTGCTAATATCAGCCATTGTATGGCTTGCCTTACATAAGAAGTTACCAAACTTATCAGCCATTAATGCAAGTCCACTAGGTATAGTTTCAACGGACCTAGCCCCTTTTCTAGACACTCTAGTTTTCGAAGTTGTGTTAGCTATTCCCTTTGATTGTGACATGGAACATGCAGTATCATAATTAGGGCTGTCTTTTTCATTTGGAGAACCATCTTCCTTCTCTGCAACAAACTCCTCCCTATTCATTGCCATTTCTGCTTCGTAAGGTCCCTCTGACAATTCCCCAGTTGCTCTATCCTTACCGAAAAGAACTTGCCAATCCTCGTAATAAGGAAATGGTCTATTTAACATCCCCTTTGCATCTGGTTCTCTCTACATAAATCATGGAGATTATGATTAGTATACAATTTTACAAGTACATAGGAAAAGTAAAAATAATCATAGTATTTGCCATATTTACCATTACATAGCATTCCCAAACTTGTTCACTATCAACTTGAACCATCTTGTTCATGTCGTCCCAACCAAATCCACTCAACCTTAGAATATCAGTGAGTAGGTTGTAATGTCGCCTCCACAATTTGATCTTTGATTCGATATGAGGTGATGCACGAAGATCTGTGCCTGGGCTTTCTTTCATCATAAGCTTCTCAAGTTCAGCATAACAACCAGACCTAAACTGCCCATTATCAGCTTTCCACTTCTCTCCATACAATTCTCTCATGATGCGAATTAACAAATCCCCTTCAACCTTGTTCCGCATCCTACATCCCCTTTTTGACCCACCAATTGCCTTACCCTTTTTACGATATGTAGGGGGTGGAGGGGGTGGAGTATGATCCATCCTATATAGTGTCAATAAAACAAAAATTCGTATTGACATACGAAAGGAATAACAACACATATTAAACCAATTCATTGAAGTCAACAAGTAATGCAGGAGTTATTCAAAATTTACATAGCCATAAACAACAATTCAGACAACTGAAAACAAAATATGGTTCTACCACTAACCACACAACCATAAAACCATTGAAAACAAAATATTCAATTTAGTGTAGATTCCTACTCGCAAACCACTCAGTGTACATTTGACTAGCAAGAGTATCCCTCCAACACGTCCATTCATCAGATGGTTCTACCGATACAACATAGTCGTCACCTAAATCTACAACTTCTTAATTGGCTGCATTGTCTTCTTCTGCATCTAGTTCAACTTCTATAGGATCAAATGACATCTCCCGTTTTATGAGGTTATGGATAAGACAACAAGCTGTGACAATTCGAAATTGAGTTTTCATTGGGAAGTATGAATTGCTTCTCAAAATTGCCCACCTAAGCTTTAAGACACCAAAACACCTCACTATGACATTACGAGCAGCAAAGTGCTTCATGCTAAAGAACTCTTGAGAGTTATTAGGTGTACCCCCCGCTCTCCATGTCGACAAGTGGTATCGTTAGCCTCTGTAAGGTGCTAGAAAATCATCTCCGTTAGTGTATCCCCCGTCAACTAGGTAATAGAAACCTGTAAAATATTATTTTACATATTAGGCATATTAGGTGTATGTGACTACATTGGTAATAGCATTACGGATAAGGTACAATTATACCATTGGGAACTTTCAAACCATGAGGTCTAGACAGAGCATCTCGAAGAACCCTAGAGTCTGATGCGGAGCCTTCCCAACCAGACAATACATATATAAATTAAATGTCTTTGCTACAAACGACAAAGACATTTGTTGCAAAATCACCCTTTCTAGATCTATACCTTGCCCTATCTATGGCAGGAGGTTGCGCCTTAACATATGTGCCGTCTAAAGCACTAAGACAATTCTAGCATTGAAGAAAAATCCAACTATTATAAATTAGAAATGAGATGACCGTTTGATTATACCAAGGAGATTATGAATTATATTTTACCTGAAAGCATCTCTATCGGTCATCATTGCAAGCAATAGTTACAGATTCAAGTCTCTTCAGTTGTACTCCATGAAGATGAATGACTAACTTTTAACACCTCGCTAAAATACTTGCTAACGGTTTGCCCAGATCTCATTAAGTTAAATTTGATATTTCTATTCTTATGATCATGACCAATATAATTCAGAAACATGGCTATCTTTTCTTCCAAAATAACATGTTTGGAATCACCCAATCCCACATTTCGGATAAGTCCACACAATTTCATAAAAGTAGCCCTATTCATACGCAACTGCCCATGACAATTTACATTAGAATCTCTTACAAATCGATTCAAGTGGTTTATCTGTTGTTTGAAAGGATTCGAACCACTACTTGTTTGAACATTATTTTCTAACCTTTCAATGGCAGCATGAAAAATAATTAAGTAGACACCACATGCATAGTTGATGGAAGCAACTATGCGTTGCAAGTCCGTGTACAACTCTAATGATTTCTTCATGCCATTCGATCTGTGGTTATTATTTGCCATCTAGACAAAAAATAAATAATAATAATAAGTCATGGATAACTAGCTGTTTTTACAAAAATTTATAATGACACTATTTATGTTGAAATGATTAATTAACAAGTTCTTGGAAAGAAGGAAAAAGCGCAAATGTGAAGAAAATAACCCAACAATTAAGTCCTCCAATAAAATGTTTAGCAGAGTAGTCACTTGTAGAAATGGGATTCATTTGCTTGTTAGCATATGCTGATAAAGGCATGACCTTGCAAACCAACAATGCCATTATCTTAGATGGGGTACCAGTTTTCAATTTGCTTTCAGAGCATGCCTTGAGATTGAAAGCCAAACCAAACTCAATCAACCCCCTCCCCCGCCCCACAAAAATAAACAAACAAATAAATAAAACAAAAACTTTTGTGTACTGAATTTCATGATAAGAAGATCGTGACGGAAATTCTTACGGCAAAGAGGTTTTATAGGGCAGAGGAATACCACCAGCAGTATTTGGAGACGGGGGGAGGTCAAGGTTTGGAATATACCAAACGTACTAAACGAATGATTTTTAGTTTAATCTCAAGAGATCTGGAAATTTATGTTGGTTTCTAGAAAATACCACAGACAAAACAAAATCAAAAGTAAGTATACTAAAAAAGATGCTGATAAAATATAGATTCGTATACCGTTGATGATTTTCCGTCGAAGAACACCGTCGAAATCCCCCCAAATCTGCTATGGCGCTGAAATGTGCTATGGCTTCAACGAAATCCCCCAAATCAGCTATGGAGCTGAAATAAGCTGAGGCGCAGAATAGGGTTTTTTGAGGAGAAGTGAAGTTTTGTGGTTCTAAAATGGGCAAAAACGTCATTTGGCAAAGAGGGGATATCAAAACCCAGGAACCACCAATGTTATATATCCCTGGAATAAACTTGGGATATCAAATCCACTTAAATTGTTTACCAAACAACTTATATATGGCCCCACTTGATATAATATCTAATTCTATGAATTAAATACCCCAATCATACGTACAGAAGGCCATGTTTCTTTTTGAAGGAAAAGATTATATGGTATTTAATATTTTTTTATTAATAATTTTAAAATAATATATTCAATACATTATTATTTTTTTTTTATCCATTCTCATATTTGGTTATTTCATGGATCACAAAAAATTATAATTTTTAATTTTTTATTTATAAACTAGAAAATAAGTCTTATAATTATGCATAAATGATAATAATACGCTATATAATTATAATCAAATTAACATGAACCAAAGTAAAAAGTGAATAATTTTTAAAATAGAAAAAAATATAGAAAAATAGTTTTTAAAGAAACAAGAAAAATAAATAGTTTTTAAAATAAAAGAAAAAAATAGTTTAAAAAATAAATAAACGGTTTAGAAAATATATATATAAAAACAAAACAGTTAAAAAATAATAAAAAAATAAAACTGATTTTTTTCAATAAAAGAAAAACACAAAGAAAGAAAGTTTCTTAAAAACAAAAAAAATAACAGTTTTTAAAATAAAATATATATAAAAAAAAGTTTTAAAAATAATTAAAAAAATAGTTTTTAAAATAATTAAAAAACATACTTTAAAATAAGAAATAATAAAAAATATTTTTTAAAAAAAATAATAATAAACAGATTTCTTTAAAAAAAACAACAAACAATTTTTTTTTTTTAAAAATGATAAACTATTTTTATAAATAAAAAATAAATTATTTTTCTAAAACTAATAATAGAAAACTTTTTTTCTAATTAAAAAATATATAATATTATTCTAAAAAAATAATAATAAAATTTTTTTTGACATTTGAGCATGGATTAGATTATCAATCCCACCTCTCTCCTTAGGATAGTATTATCCCATATTTATGGAATTAGGAATCCGGCCCGGATAGTATATCCGGAACCATTAATTACAATCAATCATAGGATATAGGATTGTTAATCCAATCCCAAGTTTATTTCCCTCAAAACAAACATGCCCTAAAAGTAAAGAGAGTGAAGGAAAGTGTTAGTTATAAAAAAAAAAGAGAGAGTGAGAGAGAGAAGAGAAGGGAAGGAAAAAGGTCGAAGTTATCCCTCCTCTTATTTGATTATTCAAGAAGTATAAGAGAGTGTTATTTTTTTCTTTTGTTTATTTGATACTAATTAAAAAAGGAAAGTGAGATATTTGATACTTATTTACTTTTATAACTATTTAATATTAACTTAAATTATTATTTTCAATATAGACATAAAATGTTATAATTGACATTATAAAAATAACTGTATCCCTCCCTTCACTTTTCCTCTATTTTCTCCTAGTTTTGGAAGGATAAAAAACCTTTAAAAATTGAGTATTTCTCCTCTTACTTTACCTCCATTTACTTTTTTTTCCCCTTTTTAAAAATTACCCAAACAACATTATAACTAATTCTTTTCTTTCAAATTCTTCACTTTCCCTCCAAACCATTCAATCCAAATGAAAGCTAATAGTATTACTCAATGTTTTTGATCTCATAAGATATTAATTTTATCATCTTAATTTTATTACTTTTAGTCATATTGTATAGAAATATGAGATATTATGATTATTTTGTCTTTAATTAAAAGATAATAATTATTTTTTTTATTTCATACAAATAAGCTTTAACTTTTGGTAATCCACTTAACTAGCATAATTGTAAATTAATTATGCTTGATAAACTACTATGAAAGAATGCAATTTAAGATAACTTTTAAATGTTATCCGATTATTTTGGGCTCTTTATCCATCTATTGAATGTGACGTAATTTGGTATCCCACCAATCAAGAATCATTTTATAATAAAGTCGTATCAGTATAATTAATTACATTAGTACAAATTTTTTAGTACTGCTAATTATATCAGTACTTAGAATGATATTGTATCAGTACTGATAAAAATATTACTACTAGAACATAGATTTATATCCAAAAGGAATAGAACTTGGAGGCAGACAAAAGATCAGGCCAAAGACTCTAGAAGCGCTTGTCAAAAGTTCAAGCTACCCAAGAAGAGCAACCCATGACAATTTAGGCCCGTAAAAAATGATGGGTTGATAAGAACCATTGGCGCAATTTTCGTCCAAGGGAATTTTACCCCGAGATGATATCTCAAGAAAGATGAGATAGAATCCTAGAGAAAAGAATTATAAGTGCTTATACTCTTAATTTCGAAATAATTATGAGTGCTAGATGAAAATGCACATACCGTCAGTGCGACTATAACACAGAGTTTTAATAGGTCTATCTTAGTTACGGGAAACAAATAACAGTATCATCTATTGTTTCAACTCTCTGTGCTAGTAACTTTGTGTGTATTGAATGGGACACATTAGGGTAATTAATTTTATACTGACTATA
>JAULJZ010192622.1:0-20742 GCA_032270985.1 Heliamphora pulchella | reverse complement strand
AAATATCTTTTGAAAATATCTAACTCCAGATATTTATAGGTCTCCAAAATATCTTTTTTTGAAAATTTTTGAAATTCACACCACAACGGCCCACGGCCCAGGGAACCTACCCCGCATGCATATTTAGGCCCGATCATGCATCAAAAGTAATAAAAACATACTCAAATGAAAACACGTAACGCGCGTACGAAAACGCCGAAAAAAAAACGTGTCAGGGTCTCACAAATTTGATATAGTCCATTATATAAATTACCAGAACCAATTTTTATTGAACTAAATATCAAACTGAGTTTTTTATAACCAAATAAAACTGAATATTCAGAACAATCTAATTTAGATAAAGAAACCAAATTTCTAAAAATTGAAAGAACCTAAAATGTCTCTTCTAGATCCATTTGATGACCTGTCTATAAGATTAGGCAATAGGTACCAAGAGCTATCACATCGGCTTTGAGACAGTTCCCTATATAAGCGAATCTTTCACTTTCCTTTGGTTTTTAGATTGGAGGGTATCCCTGCAAAGAATTCGTAAAGTGAGTCGTGGCTCCAGAGTCAATCTACTAAGTATTAGATGGTACTTTAGTAAGATTTGATTCATAACATACAACAGAAAGTTTATTGCATTTCTTTTCGACGCAAGCTTTACGCTTGCTAAAGTTCTTTTTCACATATTCATTCTTGCCACAAAAGTAGCACTTTACTGTGAAGTTGTTACTTTCATAAACCTGATTGTTACCTTTCCCAGATCCATACCATTTCTTAGGTAGATTTTTTTTTATTTTTCAAACTTTTCTCTTTTCTGTATAGCTCCTTGAGCCACAGCCAGTGCCATGTGATATCCTTCTCCTCTCAATCTCACTTTCTCCTAACACACATTAATCAGCTCATTCAAACTCCACTTATCTTTATTGGTGTTACAGTGAATTTTGAATGGACTAAATTGTGTAGAAAGTGAGTTGAGAATAAACTGAACGAGGAAGGACTCGTCCACATGCATCCCTAAAGTACCAAGCTTTGTAGCTTTATCAGACATATTGCGGACGTGATCTTGAACTCCTCGATTGCCATCATATTTTATTATTGTTAATTCAACCATTAATGTGCTCGCAAGTGATTTATCAGCAGATCTGAAATGATCTTCCACATCTTTTAAGAATTCTAGTGCATTAGAAGTCTGTGGTAAAGATGTTTTGATATTATTTGCCATAGTCATTCTCATGAACATCAAACTAAGCTTGTTCGATCGTTCCTAGGAATTGAAATAGCATACTTGTTCTTTAGTACTATCATCAGTGATTTCCGCAGGTTTTTCAACAAGTAATGCTATGTCAATATCTAATACTCCTTGTGTGAATCGAACATGCTTATTTTATTCTGAAAAATTTGAGCCAATAAGAACTGGAACACTGGATGCATGAGAGTGCAGTAAAATAGGAACAGTCACTAAAAGAAAGAAAAATAGGACAATGCTTATATTAATGCTTTGAGTTTAAATTTTATAATGATGAATTAGTGATATCACATTGATTTCACGTTTGGGCGAAATCTAGGTATATCTATTATTCACTCATTAATTAGGTGCAAAATTATTACCTATGTAGGTCTAAGTAATTCATATAGTTCATTAATTAGGCATGTTACCTTTGGGCATCCAAACTTAATTAATTAAATTACATAAATTATATTATCCTACTCAGATCATAATTATTTAAATGTGACTCTATTTTGGGCTAATTCCATTCTCCTAATTATGACTGCCATTAAGAATATTATTAACTTAAATGTTACCATTTTTAACAAACTTTTATATAGTTCTATACTTATAAGTTTTATAAATTTAAATCATTTTGGTGGCTACTAAATTTACAATTCTTACAAATATAAAAACTGACTAATAATATTCTCCCTTTATTTTATTTTATTTAGTTATTCTTTAATTTAATCACAATTTATTAGAAATAATATACGTAATTTTTATTATTCTTTTATGTGATTAAAAAACTTTCAATGACCGTAATAATAATATTAACGTTCAACTATAATATGCCATAACACATAACATTAATATTCACAAATATATCTTAATTTGAAATTTCACCAATTAAGATACAGTTATATTGGTAAAATAAAACTACCGAATCTTGTAAATTTTTTTTCTATATATTTATTTATTTTAGCATCCACATCAAAAGTAAGCTACATGTATAAGCCATACCAATCCCAACAACATATAAAACTCATTAAAGGATAAGCCATAACAATCCCAAAATCATGCAAACATAATAACTCCATGACATAGTGGATTAATGGCATATGTTTTTTTTGTAATTCAACCATTGTTTCTCTGTGAGAAATTTGAAGCTCGACAATCTAATTTTACATATTATTTGTGATTCCAGCATGTACAGGGTTTCAATCACCAACATTGTTAAAGATTAATTGACAAGTAATTATCGCACAATGAAGGCAATGCCAACAAAAAGCAAAAGAGATAAGGCCAGTAATATAAAAGGTTAATAATTTTATATTTTTGTATGCAATGGATGGATAGCCTTTGGGTAATAACATACATGAGAAACTGTGTTGCAGGTGTGAGTTAGGAATTTGGCTATGCACTGCTATTCACTACTTTGAAGTTCGTTTACAAGAAATCTGTCACGTCCCAAAACTCAGGGTCACGTGAAAATTCACCAAACACCAGTTTTTATAAAAATACAGGTTTTCATATATTCAAAACCGCATGTTGAAAACAATAGAATACCGAACAAAAGATATCTCTCATAAACAAAGGCATACAGTTCTAACATGCATACAGTGTATCGCCTTATGGCGTACAAAACTTGCCTTTAGAAATAGGCATACCAAAAAAAAAAAACTGTTACAGCCTTCCATCATCCGTCAGCACGGGCATCACAAGATCTACTCAAGATCATCATCCACACCATCACCTGTAAAAGGTTTTGTATAGAAAATCCCACCCGTGAGTCGAAACCCAATAGAAACAGACAATAAAGCTCCTCGAAAAACGTGAACCGCTACAGTTCAATCGACTGAACACCCTGGTTCAGTCGACCGAACTCAAGAAAAACAGTTTAGTCGACCGAACATAGCCATCCAGTCTACCGAACTCCTGGGTTTGAGCCTACTATTTTTAGTCTCGATTTTCGTATTCCAAGGCCAACTAAACAAGCCTAAACAAGGTCCGAGAAAGCGTAAAACACATCTACATGATGTTCTACAACTCCAAAACAGAAACCATGTATCGATGATATATAACATGAAGGAAAACACGTTATCATTTACATATATCATAAATAAAATGGTACAGGGTTTCACAACTCTCCCCCTTTAAGGAATTTCACCCCCGAAATTCACTACAAGGTAATGAGGTAAACAGGTCTGGGTATTTAGCACGCATCCCAGACTCAAGCTCCCAAGTCGCTTACTCAACCCCGTGATGAAGCCACTGAACCTTGACATACGCAATTGTTCTCCCCTGCAACACTTGCTCCTTTGTATCCAGAATTCTCATCGGGCGTTCCTCATAGGTGACATCATCATCAACCCACAGCTCAGCCCAATCTAACACATGTGAAGGATCGGGCTTGTATCTCCGAAGCATCGAAACGTGAAAGACGTTGTGCACAGATGCTAACTGAGGCGGCAAGGCCAGACGGTATGCTACTACCCAAATCCTCTCCAGGATCTCGAAGGGTCCAATAAAACGTGGTGATAGCTTCCCGCGATGACAAAATCTCATCAACCCTCTACATGGTTAGACCTTCAAAAACACGTGATCTCCCACTGCAAACTCCAAAGGTCTCCTCCTCTGATCTGCATAAATCTTCTGGCAGCTCTGAGCTGTCACCAGACGCTGACGAATCACTGTAATCCACTCAGTCGTCTTCCGCACGAGATCGGGCCCAAAACAGTGGTCTCACCCACCTCTGTCCAACAAATAGGCGACCTACACGGTCTACCATACAGAGCCTCATACGGTGCCATTCCAATACTGGACTTGTAACTATTGTTGTATACAAACTCTACCAACATAGATGATCCTCCCAAAAATCTCAAAAATCAAGCACACAAGCTCTCAACATGTCCTCCAAAATCTGGATAGTCCTCTCAGACTGACCGTTAGTCTGTGCGTGAAAAGCTGTGCTAAAAGTCAAGCTCGTCCCCAAAGCCACCTGAAAACTCTGCCAAAAGCACGATGTAAAGTGCGGGTCTCGATCAGAAACAATAGTCATAGGTACTCCATGTAGTCGGACTATCTCTCGGATGTATAATCTGCTCAATCTGTCCACTGGATCTCTCCCTCGAATAGGGAGAAAGTGCGCAGCCTTCGTCAACCTATCAACCACAACCCAAATAGCATCATGTCCTGCCGGCGATCGAGAAAGTCCTGATACGAAATTCATCGTGACATTCTCCCACTTCCACTCAGATATAGGCAACAGCTGCTACAATCCTGCTGGACTCTGGTGTTCCACCTTTACTTGTTGACAAGTAAGGCATCGAGAAACGAATCGGATCACATCCCTCTTCATGCCCGTCCACCAGAACTAACGGCATAGATCGTGGTACATCTTCGTGCCCCATGGATGCACTGCAAGACGTGAGTGATGAAACTCATGTAGCACCTCAGCAAGGCACGACTCTGGTACAAACAGTCGCCCTGTCAACCTCAAACTTTGATCAGAACTCCCCACCCATCCTGCTGTATCTGACCCACTGGCAATGCGGTCCCATATCATCTGAGCCTCTTGATCTGCCCTCTGAGCCTCTAACACGCGTGCAACCAATGTGGGCTGTGAAGCAACTGAATATAAAGTCGCACCTTCCCCTGTCTCCCTGAGACATAGATCAAACTCCCCAACAGCTCCGAGCATGTCCCATTCCCGTATAACCACATAAGCTAACGAGCCATGAGATCTCCTGCTGAGCGCATCAGCTACGACATTTGCCTTCCCCGGGTGGTACTACAAATCAAAGTCGTAGTCTCCTAACAACTCCATCCATCATCGCTGGCGAAGATTCAGGTCTTTCTGTGAAAACAAGTATTTTAAGCTCTTGTGATCAGAGAAAACCCCAAAATGCTCACTATATAAATAATGCCGCCATGTCTTCAAACCGAAGATCATGGCTGCGAACTCCAAATCATGCGTCGGGTAATTCCTCTAGTGTGTCTTCAACTATTGCGAGCCGTAGACTACAACCTTACCTGCCTGCATCAGACTGAGAAAAAGAAAGCTTTTCCAAACGTTTAAGCCCACTGGATACTTATAAGCTCGCCAAAAAGGCAGTTTAGTCGACTAAAGAGGCCACTGCAGTCGACTGAAGCTCCTCGAAAAACGTGAACTGCCACAGTTCAGTCGATCGAACTCAAGAAAAACAGTTTAGTTGACCGAACATAGTCGTCCAGTCGACCGAACTCTAGGGTTTGAGCCTACTGTGTTTGGTCTCGATTTTTGTATTTTAAGGCCAACTAAACAAGCCTAAATAAGGTCCGAGAAAGCGTAAAAAACATCTACATGCTGTTCTACAACTCTAAAACAGAAACCATGCATCGATGATATATAACATGAAGGAAAACACGTCATCATTTACATATATCATAAATAAAATGGTACAGGGTCTCACAAAATCATATAAAATTATTAACCTTTGTATTGTTTCTTTAAAGATTAGAATCCAGAAGGTTATTCGTATTCATCTTCAAATATACATATATTTTAGATTCTTAATTTTGACAAATCAGCAGTACACGTGATACGATAAATATATATAGGACTTTATATTCAATCGGGATTTTAATATTCCGTTATGTATTGATTCAAAATCATGCTCTGATACCAACTGTTGAAAAAAAAAATAAAACTATACTTTTTCATATACTATTATGCGGAATATTTAACATACAGGATCTTGAATCTAATACATCTTAAGAAAAGATTGAATATTAAGAACATACCTTTAACAGCCATTGATAATTGATTAATCGAATAAACAAAACCCTTACTTGTAATATTTATCATTTTAGAATAACCGTATACTATAATTGATGAAAAACTGATAATTATAAGGAATGATTATTTTATCTTTTATAGAGGAGAGAAGAGGGCCTAAAAGATAACTCTTAGAAAGATTTCTATCTATCAACAATTTCTTTCTTATCATAAAAGAGTTCTTTTCCAACTTAAATACTAATATATGAACCATTCCGTGATTAGCTTATCATAATTTATGGAATCCAAATGCAATTAAAATATGTAATATCGTGAGGTTAATGGGCCACCAAAAAGCCCACGGGTTTAACATTGCGAGCAAAGAATCTCGATTAATCATCATAGTTTAGATCATTTCTAAATTTTTCTTGCACATGCATCTTGACAATTTATCCACCTGTATTAGCTAAACAAGCAACAATTGAGATAAAAATAGTTAGTACATCATGAGCAACGAAAGATAATTATAGTTAAGAGGATTCGATTGTCTTTAAAATTGTAAAATATCAAATCCTTGGCAGGGTTGCTCTGACTCATAGGGCCGTTTTCAAAGCAAAAGGAAAGACGGGCGAAAGCCCGACCGAGCATAACTTGAAGGTAAATCTAGAAGGTCTAAATAATGCTATAATTTTGAGGTAAAACTATCTTTCGTATTATATTGCCGTGAAAGTTTTCTACTTTTTATTTACAAAAGAAAAGTTCGTCGCCTCACCTCAATAGTGAGTGCCCTACTTCATATTACAGGTTTCTTTTCTATGGCCCTGTTTGATTTGAAAGATTAGATTAAGAGGTACTAGAATTTCGAGGGTAAAGAATCCCGGGATACCATTTTTACTCCCTATATTGAATCCAATCCCCAATTTTTTATCCCATGGGACTAAAAATTAATTCAGCATAATCTAACCTAGTCCCATGTTTGTTTGTTAATTGTAAGATAAATATTAACAATAAAAAAAAAACATTCATGCCCTTTCTATATTGCTTTTGTTGCATTAGCCATTACATCTTTTATATAAGAGCCTCCATACATAGTAACAAAAGCATTATTCAAAGTAGCACTCAGATGGGAAAGAAAATAGAAACAAAACATAATGTGCATTTGCAATGCACATGTAAGTCTATAATTCGAAGCACAGTGCACCCAACTATGTAAGTCATTATGTAAGTCTTCTTTGGTTATCACATCAAAAAATCAGAGTCACGTGAAAGCCCACCAAAATCATCGTTTATAAAAATAGGTTTTACTGGCAAAACGGTCAACCAAAAATAATACAGCTTTTGTAATTAAAAGAGTATCAAAGGTTCATCTCTCAGTGCAACATGCATACCTGTCCATACATGTATAATGTACAATTTTCAGGCTAACAAAACACGCCTTCAGAAACAGGCAACACATGATACATGTTTTCATAACAAAAAGGGAAGACTATATAAAAGTCTTCCGCCACCACGAGTATATCTAGATCATCTCCACGTGATCATCAACACTTGAAAAAGGTTTTAACAAATCCCACAACGTGAGCCGAAACACAATAGAAACAGACTATGATGCAGTAAAACAGAATATGTAATCACATAGCATAAAGTTGACTCAACCACATGAGCCTCAAAACCAAGCATGTCAACAATGCAAATAACGTTTCACAGTTAAAGAAAAATAGTAACCAAAATGCTATTTTTCACTCGGATCACACAACCGAGGAAAGAGAAATGAATTTTATGTACCAACTCCGTCACAACAAGGACAAAAATAACAACTATAGACTCTTGTCCATTACCTATCCCTGAATCATTTAAGACCTGCTAGGTAATGACAAGTTCTATACGGAGATACCACAATGTAAACTGCTTAATTCACGGGCCCAAAACCCGAGGGTACAAAGCACCCACCACTTTCTTTATGGGGATTAACCCGAAAGCACAAAGCACCTATTTTGTGCACGTTTTCGAACTTCCACCGAGGGCTACTCGTGCCAAATACCCGCTATTTCGGCATATCTAGAGAATCATTTTAAAACCAACCCGTAGCTCGACTACGAAAATATTTCCATCATTATACATTAAACATGTATAAGGATCTTTCTATCAAGTATGGAGATCAAACAAAAATATTTCAAAAAATATTTCAAAAAATATTCCCACCGTTTCTATCAAAACGTTACAAATCTGAGACTCAACCCCGAGGGTTAGCTCCAAACCTCCGAAACATAGTTTTTCACAAAACACCATCTTTTCCAAACTCCCATTTTTAGAAAAAGAGTTACGAACCCCACTATGCATGAACAAACATCACGTTCTAGGATACCACGGGCTCTTGGAACTCACCCCGATCGTTGAACTCTTCTTCTCACACAAAAGAAAAAGTGTCGACACAACCAGCAAAGGTGTCGACACAAATAGCAAATGTGTCGACACAAACGGAAAAAGTGTCAACATAAACAACAAAAGTATCGACACAAATAAAAAAAAGTATCGACACAAATAAAAAAAAGTATCGACACAAATAAAAAAAAGTATCGACACAAAACCACAGCAGTGTAGTAACACAAGCAGAGAGAAAAAGGGGTTGACACTAACAGCAGAAGTGTTGACACAAACAGAAAAAGTGTCGACACAAAATAACTGCAGCATAGACAACACAATCAGAAGGAAAAGGGGTCAACACCAAGAGTAGAAGTGTCGACACAAGCAGAAAAAGTTTCGACACAAAAGCAACAGAATTAGATTTTCAAACCAGACGGCTGAACGGCGACGGAAAGCAAACCCTAACGACGGAAAAAGCTTTTCAGCCCCAAATTAAACTAGCCAAACACCCATTTTTCAACCCACGGACATACACAAACCCAAAACAACAAGGAAACACCAAAAAGAAAGCCTCAAAACCCCTTTTCATCTAACCGAAATCAATCAAAAAGCGATTTTGAACCAAAATCTAACTTTTCGAAACGTAAACTAACTTTTTATACATTTTTAAACGGTAAAAACACATATAATTGCATGTAACACCCCTTTAAGACATGAAAGTCTAGGATCCTATCTCGTTGAGTCAAAAACTCGACACCTCAAAAAGCGAACCTCTTTGAAACGAGATTCCGTCTGGATGAACGCGTAGCCCTCGGTGTAGATAGTAAGGATCTGCTACTTGATCACCAAAAACAAAGCCCGGGTCCCAAGAAAATCTAGAGAGAAGGCAGAAATTTTGGTTTGAGAAAAAGAAACTTAGCCTCTAAGTTTTGAAAAATATCTCCACCAAAATATTTAAGGCTAGATATTTATAGGTCACGAAAATATCTTTTTTTTTCTTTTTTTTTTGAACGCACCACAATGCCCAACGGCCCCAGGATCCAACTAAGCATACATTTCTAAGCCCGAATAAGCGTAAAACACATATATACATGTTGTTCTACAACACAAAAGCATAAACGAATGCGTCAAATATATATAACGAAAAAGAAACGAAACTAGATCTCACATTGGTAGACCAGAGCAGCCATCATTTGTAATGCTCACATCTAAACCTAAATCCTCTTGATGAAAATTGTATTTTCTCGACCGACTTTATAGAATCTTTTGTCAATAAATTCTACACTATATGTTCTTCCATGAATATAGGCCTCCAGATAGTTTACTGGAAGATTTCTAACAACAAAATGCTTTTAACTAAAAAATGATATTTCTCCATCAAATATGTTACATATAAAACTTATAACAACCCTAAAAAATATAGCTCCAGATCAAATAATGTTGAAAGGTGTGAAGAAAATCCAAAATCTAGGACAGACTGCTCCAAAGGTGGGGAGACTGCTCGAGCGGTGAACGTATGCAACTGAGATATCGAAAAGGCTGCAAGATCGCTCGACAGACCGCTCGATACTACTCGAGCGGTCTGATCTGCTCGATACTACTCGAGCGGTCTATGCAGAATGTTGGCTTTAAAGTGCTACTAGGGTTTGCACAGCCAATAGTTTTTATGTGGTTTTGACATTGTTTTCTCTCCTCTTAACCCCCAAAACTCTAGTACTCTATTCTCGATTGAATAGAGAAAGTGTGAGCTCGTGAACGTAGGTACTCATTGCTGAACCACATAAATACTGTGTGCATCTTGTGTGATCGTGTTTCTTATTCGTTATTTTTTTCTATGGCTTATGTGAGTAATTCAACAAAGTTTGTGGGTTGCATTTGATTGAGTTTTGACTCAAATCCACAACAAATGGTATCAAAGCGAGGTTCAAAGGTTGAGGAACATAACATGACAAAAGATGAGAAGATCAAGATCGAGAAATTCAACGGTTCAAACTTTGCCCTCTAGAGGATCGATGCAGATTGAGGACGTTTTGTACCAGAAGGACCTATATCTCCTGTTGATCGAGGAGAAACTGGAGAAGACGCTGCAGGATGAATAGAAGGTATTGGATCGAAAAGCCCTGGGTATCATGCAACTAAGTCTCACACCGTTAGTGATTTCTAACATCGCAAAGGAGAAGACGACAACGGATTTACTGAGGGCATTAGAGAAGATGTATGAAAAGGTATTTGCATCAAATAAGGTATACCTGATGAAGAAACTACTAAACTTGAAGATGGTGGATGAAGCCATCATGACTAAGCATCTCAATGAATTTAATTCCATTACCAATTAATTAGAGTCGGTTGGGATTAATTTTGATGATGAAGTAAGAGTACTAGCTTTCTTGTTGCGACTTCGTTGTGGCAGTGGGTAACTCCTTGGCATCAACGAAGTTGAAATTGGAGGATGTTGCTTGGTTTGTTCTGGGAGAGGAATCACATAGAAGAACAGTGGGTGAGGGATCTACATCAAGTTCAACCTTAAATGCCGAAGGGAGAGAAAGGAAGAATGATAGGAAGAATCAAGGACTGGGAAAACCACAGATCCAAATCATGAGACAGATCACATACTCGGGTTGGTGAGCATAGATCTAGTGGTTGTTGAAACTGTACACAGAATGGCCATTTGAAGAAGGACTGCAAAGCACCGAGAAAACAGTAGGACAATACAAATCAATGGAATATGGCTACAGTTTCAGATGAAGAAAATACAGATGCTTAAAAGAAATAAAAGACCTGAAAAGAGAGAGAGAGAGAAAGAGAGAGAGAGAGAGAGTGTCACGTCCCAAACTCTGGATCACATGAAAAGCCCATAAACAACCATACAAACACCAAACCCGATGTTTACTCACGAAGTAAAACATACATGCATTGTATATAAACGCCACAATGCTTACATTACACGATTTCAACACCGGAATACATATCATAACGTACATGATCAAAAGAACAAAAAGAAAGACTACAGGTCTTCTGCCTCTCCGGCACCCCGAATCAACCTGCATGATCAGTACCTAAAAAATATTTCAAATCCCACATCGTGAGCCAAAACTCAGCAGAAACTAGACAAACATGTAATATAAATAAAATATGCTCGAAAAATGAAGTGCAGTTTTCGACTCACACGAGCCATAAAAACGATTTTATATCTGAACTCATACGAGCTTTAAAAGAAAACAGTTAAAAAATAATTTTATACGAGAACTCCTAAGAGTCTCAAAGAAAACAGTTTCAAAAATGGTTTTGTATCACGACTCATCAGAGCCTAGAAAATAATTTCATATATAGATAGTACAATGCTTCACCAGCAAAGATAGACTCCTACGAGCCACGACTCCCACGAGCCTCACAAAAAACACAGATACATATAAGCCGACTCTCTTAAGCCTCAAAAACAGTTCTATCACATAGATAAAGATCCATTTTCAAACATACATCCTTACACATGCCTATACCACATGATAAAATCGCATACCACGAGATAAAAATCATATACCACGGGGTAAAACTACATACCACGGGATAACACCGTATACCACGGGATAAAATCACATACCACGGGATAACACCGTATACCACAGGATAAAACCGCAAACCTATAAAACCAGAGCTTTAAATAAACACATCAAAACCACATAAGGCCATTTATCCGACCACAATATGCCAGAATAAAACTAACCACAGTTCTATAAGCACAAGAGCACATATAACCACGATGTTCCACATACGACGCCACATAACCCGACAAGACATCACATGCCACACACCCGACATCCACTCACCTGAACGGCCCAGAGGCCACTACCTGAACCTCCCACCAAACGGGTCTCACCAAAACCCCATCCTTAAAAGAACAACGGACCCACATGTCCCGCACCCAACGATGCACAAACCACCGCGCACACAACTGTGCACCGACACCCGCATGAAATGACAATCACCCTCTCCGTGACTTCAATTGACAGGACCCCATAATCCAATCAACTGAAAAATCACTAGAGGAGGTCAGTCGATGGAGCCCCATAACCCAATCGACTGAGAGGCCACCACACGACCAACCAAAACCGCTTAAAATACCAAATGCCCAACTCAAGACCAAGTCGACTGGACCCCCACCCAATCGACCCAAACCAGCTACTGGAATCTCTCAAAACTCCCCAAAAACACAGGTCAATCGACTGACCTTCACAATCTAGTCGACTAAACCATGATCCAGTCAACTGAACCCCCAGTTTAGTCGACTGAACCCAGGAAAAAACCACCTCTGAGCTACGGGTTTAGCCCCCCAAACCCCAAAACAAAGCCTCTAAACTCCCATCCAACACCCTCGGACATACACATGCCCAACCTTAACACCCAAACCTCGAAAGAAACACTCAAGACTCGATTTCATTCAACTGAAATCGACGAAAAATGGTTTTGAATCCCAAAACTAACGTTTGAAACATAAAGCGATTTCATGCATTTTGAAATGGTAAAAGCACACACGATTACACGTAGCACCCTTATAAGACATGAGAGTCAAGGATCCTACCTCGTTGAGTTAAAAGTTCAACGTCTAGATCCATGTGCAAAATCAAACTTTGCCAGAATAAAATTCTGTCCAGATGAACGTGTAGCCCCCAATGCCAATAGTAGGGATCCGCTGTTAGATCGTCGAAACTTGAGCCCCGGGCCTCCGAGAAGTTAGAGAGAAGATAGAGAACAAAATTAGAAAACTTAGCGGAGAAGTCTTGAAAATATCTTTTGAAAATATCTAACGCCAGATATTTATAGGCCACGAAAATATCTTTTATTTTTTTTTGAAACCCGTATCACAGCGCCCAATGGCCCAGATAACCAACCCCACATGCATATCTAAACCCGAACATGCATAAAAATACGTACAAACATGCTGAAACAAAAACGGCAAACACGCATCGAAAAACTCTGAAAAAAAAAGCGAGTTAGGGTTTCACAACACTACCCCCTTAAAGGAATTTTGTCCTCGAAATTCAACACAAGGTCGGAAGAAAACAAACCGTTGATCGCAATAGACACAGTCAAGAGAGATGGTTAACCAAACCATTCCTAGGATATAGTCAAACAAGGTCAAGCATCCTAAACAACAGCTAACTATCTCAAAGACATGGGATCTACAACTCAGCCCAACTTCACATCCTCACCAACCGCTGTCTCAATAGAGCACACCACCCACAGAATCCATCACCAACTCTCAAACAAAGAGATGAAGAAACTAGCCCAAAGCCTGCGTACTCAGAAAGTACCTCTACTCAGATAAGATCATCAGGCACGACCGGTGCCTTAGAAGAACTAGGAGCCATAAGTGCATATGCTCGACCCTACGTTGTCCTGGTCTGTCTGCCATAACCCGGCACTGTCGGCTGCCGCACCGACTGAACTGAAGTACTCCCACCTGCCATCCAAAAAGTCTGAACTGTAGGGTGCTGCTGTCGATCCTGCGCAAATGAACCCTCTGGTGTGCCTATTGTGCTCGGCACACTCTCTCTCTCGGGATAATTCCTTCGCATATGTCCACTTTTGCCACATCCAAAACAAATTGACGGACCTCTCCCCTGTGACTGATCCGGTATGGGACTCTAGGACTAACTCAACTGTGGATCTCAGTATTGCCTCGGCTACGAGCAATTTGGCACACGATGTCCCGTCTGTCCACACCGATAACATCTAACCTCCATCTTCTCTGGCCTCCTTGATGAAGCCACCGATGGTACTGGTGCAGAAAACTGTTGTGGTAATCCGGATGGATGAAAATTGAGGCCAGATGACTTTTGCCTCTTGTCGGAACGCCCACTTGTTTGTATCTCCATCCCACCCTGTGGTGTCCTAGCCTCCCTGAAAACTCGAATCTCTGCCAAGGTATTCTCAATCCTCGCTGCTGCCTCCACCAGCTCTGTAAACACACGCAGTCCCATGCCGGTCACTCTCTCTCTGATCGCGGGCCTCAAACCTCACTCAAACTGTCTCGACCTCAGCTTGTCGGTTGCCACCAACTCCGGTGCAAAACAAGACAGGCTAGTAAACCTTGCCTCATACTGCATAACACCCATCGCTCCCTGGGTGAGAGTATAGAACTCCACTCTATACAAGTCTCTAGATGAAGCAGGAAAATATTTCTCTAGAAAAACTCCAGTGAATGCTGCCTATGTAACCCCCACAGTATTCTAGACATATTTCCACCACTCGTGAGCATCACCCCTCAACTGAAACGTGGCAAAAGAAACCCGCAACTCATTCTCAGCTATCTACAACATGTCAAGGATCCAAGTCATCAGCTCCAACCACTCCGTAGCCAATGTAGCATCAAGATTCCCAGCAAAAGTAAGTGGATCCATACGCCGGAACTCCCGCATCACCACTGTAGCCCTCGACTCAAGCACTCCCTCTCTAACGGTCTCACCTCTAGCTGCCTCAACCAGCTGCTAGATAGAATCAACCAACACACGCAACAATCCAGTCCCGTCCATCGGTCTTTGGGGTGCATTTGCATCCCCAGTAACAGGGATAAGCACATCCCCTTGGCCAAAACCACGACCATAGCCTCAACCACGATCTCGCCCTCTCCGCGCAGACATCATGTCTATATGAAAGAAACACATAACATAAGATGAAGAATCTAGCATAAACGTAAGCATGCGAACACATAGTCACATAGGTTAACAAACCCCATATATCGAGGAGAACCGACAAAAGTGACGCGTCAATTTGGATAACCTACTTAGATTCCCTGCTAGACATGATTCTCACCAAATGGTTCTCACCAAAACCCCATCCTTCAAAGAACAACAGACCCACATGTCCCGCACCCAATGATGCACAAACCACCACGCACACAACCGTGCACCAACACCCGCATGAAATGACCATCACCCTCTTCGTGACTTCAATTGACAGAAACCCACAATCCAATCAACTGAAAAATCACTAGAGGAGAGCAGTCGATCGAGTCCCATAACCCAATCGACTGAGAGGCCACCACACGACCAACCAAAACCACCTAAAACACCAAACGCCCAACTAAGGACCCAGTCGACTGGACCCCCACCCAATCGACCCAAACCAGCTACTGGAATCTCATAAAACTCCCAAAAAATACAGGTCAATCGACTGACCTTCACGATCCAGTCGACTAAACCATGATCCAGTCGACTGAACCCCCAGTTCGGTCGACTGAACCAAGGCAGAAACCACCACCGAGCTAGGGTTTAGCCCCCAAAACCCCGAAACAAAGCCTCCAAATTCCCATCCAACACCCTCAGACATACGCACGCCCAAGCCTAACACCCAAACCTCTAAAGAAACACTCAAGACCCGATTTCATCCAACCAAAATCGACGAAAAATGATTTTGAACCCCAAAACCAACGTTTCCATCATAAAGCGATTTCATGCATTTTGAAACGGTAAAAGCACACACGATTACACGTAGCACCTTTATAAGAAATGAGAGTTTAAGATCCAACCCCGTTGAGTTAAAAACTCGACGTCTTAATCCATGTGCAAAACCGAACTTCGTCGGAATAAATTCTGTCCGGATGAACGTGTAGCCCCCAATGCCAATAGCAGGGATCTGCTGTTGGATCGTCGAAAATCGAGCTCCGAGCCCCCGAGAAGTTAAAGAAAAGGCAGAAAAAATGAAAAAACTTAGCGGAGAATTTTTAAAAATATTTTTTGAAAATATCTAACGGCAAATATTTATAGGCCACGAAAATTTTTTTTTTTCTTTTTTTTTTTGAAACCTGCACCACAGCACTTAATGGCCCCGGGAACCAATCCCGCATGCATATCTAAACCCGAATATGCATAAAAACATGTATGAACATGCTAAAACAAAAACGGCAAACAGGCATCGAAAAACTCCAAAAAAGAAAACAGGTCAGGGTTTCACAGAGAGAGAGAAGAGGAGGTGGTACTTACAGGAGGTGAGCAGACAAGTTTGCAGAAGGACATGGCAGAGTCCATTTTTGAATAAAATGCATATAACACATGCACAAACACACAATTTCTGTAAGTATAAAATTATAGTAATTGAAACGACAATTACTAGGTCTTAAGCTTTCTAAGAAAATGTATGCTTACTCGTCAAATGCAAGTGAGAAATGGTTAGAGGTTTTATGAATGTTCACAGAGAGAGAGAGAGAGAGAGAGAGAGAGAGAGAGACGTTTATCTTTTATACTGCTTAATAAAGGGAACCCATAATTGGGTAAAACCCTATCACATTTTGACAATTCAAAAAATATCCACAAAATAACTGCCACTTTCACTCATAACTCAAGAGATACAATGGTAAAACTATCCCAAAACAACAAACACACGTTTCCACTTCCATTCAACCACTACACAATTGTAATTGATACAGATATGCAATTTTTCACTCAAAGAAGGCTTCATTCCCTCTGCCTTTTAAAAACAATTCGTCTCTCTATCTTTGTGCAAGAGGTCTGTGTAAAATTTGTTGAAAATCAAAGATTAACAAGAGAGATAAGAAGATTGAGAGAGGAGGAAGATGAATACTTTATATCTTAACTTTGATTCCACTTCAATAAAACTAAGAAAGTGTATAGGTATTTATAGGCTGGATTGAATAAGCTTATTATTTAATTCTCCTAATTTTAAAGTATCCCATATATGAACATGACCATGACTCTTCAATACATATATATGAACATAATTATAACCCTACATACATGAACATAAATCTACTAAATACATGAACATGAATCTACTAATAGACCTAAAAATATGTATAGAGAGTTTAAATCAAGTTTATTCTCCAAGACTCTTCCTTAAACTTGATTTTGCATTGAAATCCTTATTAAGTATCAAACTTTAAAAATCTTCACAAACTTGAACTTCTTAATTTCCTTCAATCCATGAAACTTGAATCCTTCTTAATGCCACCATTTTTATAGCAATCTCCACTGATGTGTTTGGTTTGAATTTTGTCTTCTTAAATATACATTTCATCATTTTCTTCAAATGAGATTGTGGTTAATCTTTATATTCCTTCAACTTTCCATGCTTTTTGAATTTTTCTTCTGATTGATCTTGCGAATCAAAAAATTTCTCTATACTTATCCAACGAGCATCACTTAAACCATTCTCTACTTTCAATACCAAGTTACAATTCATATGGTTTTCAACAAAAGCATTTGCATTGCCAAAAGTTTCTAAAATATAGCCTTCACTTTCATTTCTTGTTAAACACAAATATTTTTTGATGAATTCAAGTGGGTCAGCTTCAATATCCCTAACTTTAAAAAGACTCGTCACTTCACTCATGTTCAATGAATATAAGTCAATGAAAATTTCTTCATTTGGCATAAAATGCAAAAGCATACTTGGGATTAACTCATGACTACTATCAACCTTTCTAATCTTTTTCATATGTTTCTCCACTATGTTTTCTTCACCTATTTTTTCAGAAATACCTTAATTTTCAAATTTCTTTTCTAATGTGGTCTCCTTGTGTTCAAACCTTTGCTCCTTTACATCTTTCTTTTCCACTTTCCCAAGGTCTTCCATTTTTATGTCATCGATTTCCTTTTCTTCATTAGCATGATATTCTTCTCCATATTTTACCATGGTGCAATGATTTTCTTCATGTTCTCCTTTAACTTTGCTCTCTTTAAATTCTTTAGTCTCAGTGTAATAAAATTCCTCTACACCTCCACAATCTTGTTCGACAAACTCATTTGCTTCAAAGCATTGAGCCCAATACTCAATGGGCAAAACTTCTCCACCATGATTGGAGGCCATATAACCGAGCATCTTCCAAACACTACTTGGAGATCTTATCTCATTAATATGCTTCCAGATCTCTAAATATATTGCCTTCTTGAGAACTTCGAGTGCTTTTTTCTCTTTCTTCTCTCGAATTCTCGTAAGCAAGCTACTACTTAACTCTTTTTTAACTACATCATATAAATCATACGCTTTCAAATAATGGAAGAGAATAGTTCTCATTCTCTTATAATTAGAGAACATCAACTTCTCACTATAAAACCACATTAGTGATTCTTCTATACAAAACATATCATGATACTCGATCAAATCTTTTAAGAACATGGTAGCTCTGATACTACTTTGTTGGAAATCAAAAATTAACAAGAGAGATAGGGAGATTGAGAGAGGGGAAGAGGAATACTTTAGATCTCAACTTTAATTCCACTTCAATGAAACTAAGAAAGTACATAGGTATTTATAAGCTAGATTAGATAAGCATATTATTTAATTCTCTTAATTCCAAAGCGTTACATACATGAACATGACCATGACCCTTCAATACATATACATGAACATAATTATGACCCTACATATATGAACATGAATCTACTAAAAGACCTAGAAATATGTGTACAGAGCTTAAATCAAGATTACTCTCTAACAAAATCACCCTTGAAAAGTATTGTTTATATGCAAGAGGTCTGTATATATCTTCCTCGTCCTTTTTTTTCTCTGTCTGTGTCTGTCTCTCTCATTTCTTTTCACTATGCATATTTCTTCTTTTGTTTTTTTTTAGGAAGATGATGACGTTCACAAATTCTTTTAGCAAGTTTCGTACAGTGGGTTGTGTTCTCTCAAAGAACAAAAATTTACAGAGTGAAAATCTCTAGTGGACCTCGGTTTTAAAACTTGAGTCTGTCTTCGGAATTAAAATTTGCTGATTCTATCATTTGATTAGGGATTGGTTTGAATTGATTACTTTACATTGAATATTATTTTTAAAGAATAATAAAAAACTTTTTCTTAAAAAATAATATACATAATCTATCAATTTCCTTTTTTATAAAACTTTTTCTGAAAAAATAATATACATAATCTATCTATTTCCTTTATTTTGTCATCACCTTTTATTTTTAATTTCTAGCATTTATTGATTACCTTCTCTCTCTCACACACACACACACACACACACACGCACGCATCCTTCAAAGGTCTCCTTTTATTGCTAACATTGATTTTAAAGTGCATTTATTGTGTGTTTTCCAGTTTGCTCAGGTGAAATTTAAAAAAGATTGAGATCAAAAGGGCTTGCGCATTGCCATTAATTCTAGTACATGTTATCTAATTTATTTCTATTATTTCTACATTTTTTTTCAAAGGATTTTAAATTTTTTATTTTATTATCAGTAATTCTACTATCTTTGAATGAGATCTCCAAAATTTATCCCAAATGCTTAGGTGGCATTCACCTCATTAAGAAGACCCCCTTTCAAAATTATTTAATGCTAATATACTCTCTTTATTGGGTATTTAATTTCACTTTCTCTCATCTTTCTCTCAGTAGATAACCAAAAAATCTCACATTTACTTTTATTTTTTTTTTCTAATTAATATTATATTATTGTCAAATGTTTTAAATATCTTTAAATTTATATCGCTTTCAAATTAACTTATTATAATAATGAGATTAAAAATTAATTTTGACTAATTAATTAAAATATTATGTTAGATATATATATTTATGTTATACTAAATTATTTATTGTTGAATAATAATTTTGTAATATATATATATATATATATATATACACATATAAAATATTTTATAGCAAGAAATTAAAAGGTGCACCCAATTTTTCACCGATAAAGATATATATGGTAGAGAATGAAATTACTGTTTAATTTTAGTACACCAAAATTTGATGTGCTTCAAAATGGTATTTTTTATTCATATTAAAAAGAATTGGGTTATTGCTTTGCATTGGGCATAACAGGATTTGTTGTGCTTTAAAATGATGTTATTTTTTAATATAATTTTATAATTTGAACGGTTCATCTTGTAGATCTCTTCGATTATGTTATTCATGAATAAAATTAGATTTACTAAACAGTGTTAACAACTTGATCTTATCACATTTGTTTTACAAAATGAATAACTAATATATATATACTTTTATAACAAGCAGTTAAACAAAGGTGATCAGATTATGTGCCTATGTCTAAAAAATATAATTTTTATGTGTGAATAATGTACTCAACCAAATCTAAAATATGAATAGTTTAAATTATAAAATTACATAAAATATTAATATCAATTTAAAACACAACAAATCTTGTTGTGCCATAGTCACAACAAAATTTGTTCCCCATATTGTACCAATAAAAAAATTTGGATATGATGCCAAAAAAATAACTATTGCAATATATATATTTTCACGTCAAACAATATGAATATTTCAAATTATAAAATTATGTAAAAAAAAAAACACCATTTTGAAACATCACAAATTCTAGTGTGCTCAAGGTAAATAATAATTTTATTCTTTACGAAATGTACTATAGGTGCAAAATTAGGTACTCCTTTGAATTTAGTGCTATAAGATATTATTATTATTATTATTATTATTATTATTATTATA
>JAULJZ010192613.1:0-20744 GCA_032270985.1 Heliamphora pulchella | reverse complement strand
AATCCACACCTTCGAGGCTGTAATTTATTAAATGACAAGAAACGGGTATTAGAGGCTATGTATTGGTACACCAAAATTTAGCTCTAAGATCCGTTTCTTGTCATTTAATAAATTAGCCAAGAAGGGGAATTAGCGAATGCTTGGATCCTCAAATTAGTCGGTGTATGAAAATATTTTGGAGGTTCAACAACGATTTAGGCAAAAAAAGCAAATTCTGGAAAGAAGTAGAAAGTAGAAAAAATAAGCATCACCCACTAATTCTATTCAATGCATTGGAAAAAGAGTCGATAAGTACTCAAGGAATAACTTCAGAACAATCATGCTGCATTCTTTACTTGGGCAAAAAAAATGCAAACAACTAATAATTCTTTTTACAGGTGCAAATAATTAATTTGTAACGTTAAATAATCAGTAACCATGGCTTATGGCTTGGCATAGACTTCAATGATAGGCAGGCAATTGCATCCATTACAGGTAAATATGAAGATAATATGACTTCAGTAAGTTGTAGAAACATGAACAACAATGCATTTGGTTCTCAGGACTTTAAGGTGCTTAATAGATTGATTGGCATGCATAGAGTTCAGATATCGCCACAGAAATGCTAGAGCATTAAATTAGTGATTAAGAAAACGTCAAACTACTTCTGATAGAACACTACAACACTTAAATGGACTCAATCTTCTCCCAAACTTAGCAACTAAGGTCATATAAACAGATAAGCCTGAAGGGGGATCTAGACACTCTAGCTCTAATATAAATTCCATCGTAAATAAGTACAAAAGTAGTAACTTCAGGAGCTGAGTTACATTACTCCCCCACTCTCAAATGATTCCCCTTTAACTTGACAATTCCAGTGTTTGTTATATGCGGGCTTATCTATGAAAGAAGCAAGACTTCTTAAAAACACACACGCATACACTATGTCCAGATAATACTTACAGCCCGTTTGGATTGGGTGATTTGGAAAAAAAAGAAATGATTATGTTATCACCCCAATCACTTGTTTGGGTAACTAATGAGAAGAATTAAAGAGGAGAGAAATGGGAAGAAATTGAAAGATTTGGTTCTCTTAAAATGTTTTGAATATTTCCAAAAGTAGAGAGATTTGAAGTGAAAAGAAACCACTTCAATGGACAATATAAACCAACTATGTTTTGTTTCCATGATCTTAAGAGCCAGATTGCTATGACTAGAGAAGAAGAGGGATGAGGCAGCCAGGTATGATAAAAGGAATGCATTTCTCACCTGATAAAAAATTCTGAATTCTATCTCTGGTTGATGTCTGGTTCTCTGCTAGTTTATCCTTAATTTTGTATGGTTTCTTTCTTTCTCTCCTTTCTTTTATGTTTTTGGGCGTTCAAATAAGGTTTCTTTCTACTGCTACCTCCACATCGAGTTGCATACCAAATCACTATCGTACTTGAGGAAATAGTCATAGCCACATATTTTGATCTTATAAATGAAAGATGTTAGTGCTGAGCTTTAATGGTTAATCTTGACATAATGAGTACCTTTGAGATTCTTTGAAGTTATATGGTGATATGTGGAGCAATAGAATTGAATAACTATTTAGCCAAGTTGTGATTTATAGGTTGAGAAGACTCACGTTTCGACAATATATTTCGACGTCAAAATTGTGGTATTTGGATGAAATTACAGTTGGTGTGTCAGGATATAGACTATACCTGAAAGATATGATTACGATTTTACGCAGAAACCACAAAAGTTTATTACCAACCATAAACTTATAACTTAAAGAACTAGAACTGTGTTTATTTTGTTGATTTAGAGCACTGTTCGATTTTTTCCCTCTTTTTCTTGGAGCTAAAAGCTAAAAGCTAAAACTTGAATTATAATTTTTAACAAACACCTCATACAACTACATATTAAGGTTTAGACATATTTATACTCACATATGCATATCCATCCATCCATCCTCCAATCCATGATCCATATATATATATATATATATATATATATATCACAAAAGCAATCAGAATCTGAGAGTATCAATTGAAGTCTGATACCTCAAAAACCCGTTTCAACGACTGATAGCAGGGAGCAAAGGCCTTGTCGCGGCAAGAATGGACAGTCTTGAACTGATCGACGTCGAGCTTCTTGTTGATGAACCCTACCTGGAAATATATGCAGTCGGCGGGGGGCAAATCGACCTTGATTTCATCGACGTCGAACCACAAGAACAATCTCTGTACTTGGATGCCTTTCAGCTCCGATATCGACCCGTACCTGAGCTTCCCCGTAATTCTCTTTTCGTAGTAGACCAAGTACTCAAACTGGACGTAACAGGGCTTCTCGAGATCCACGACGAAGCTTCCGTCGTTGGAGAGGGAGTAGGACGCAACGGAGTCCGGCAGGAGGCCGCTTGGGAGCCCATATTCCGGCAAAAGATCGTAGACTGTTGCGGCGGAGGACGGCGGCAGAGTGGCGGATATTGCGATGGCGGTGAGGGAGAAAAAGAGGACGACGAGATGGAGTTTTGGATCGAACGCCATGGTTGATGGGTGGATTGTTTAGAATTAGAGAGGGGGTTTGGGATTTTTCAGAGAGAAGTTGAGAACGAAGCAATTTCTCGGAAGTTGGGGGTAGGATTGACCTGTCTAGTTCTATTTTTGGACAATTGTCTTGATGAGAAGAAAGGCTGAACTCTAAATCAAACGTATGTTTCAAATCAAACGTATGTTTCAACGTATAGAGCAGCTTTCTCTCCGGTCCAATGATGGACCGGAGATGTCCGGTTTTAATTTTTTGGAATTTAAAATGAATTTATTTTGATAATTTGAATAGTTTATTTTATCATTTTAAGCATATATATATTGTAATTGTAAAAAATTAAGTTGATCGGATATTAATAATTAACTTAACAAATTACGTTTGCGTTAATAAAAATAAATTGTAATTTTTATTTTATTATTTATTTTGTCAACACATATGTAATTTATTAAGGTGATTATCGATATTCGATTAACTTAATTTTTTATAATAATAATATATACGTTTAGAACAATAAAATAAACGGCTCATATCATCGAGATGAGTCCATTTTGAACCTAAAAAATACAAAATTTTACCTTTTCAATTTAATGAAGGACTAGAGAGAAGCCATCTCTTCAACATAATATATTTCTTGATAAAATATTATATCTATTTTATTTATATTTTATTTTATAAGATTAAAATTAATTTTTTAAAAAAAAAAGTCATTTTATGGTGGTGATGTGATAGTGACGGCAATGGAGACTGTGTTGATAGCAGCGATGGCAATAGCATAGGTAGCGACTAGTGGTGATACAAACTTTTAATTTTCTAAAAAAATATTTTTTTAAGTATCACCAAAAAATTAGAAATAAAAAATAAAAAATATATTTATGCTATAAAATAATTTTATATTGAAAAATATTCTTTATTGTAAAATAGTTTACGTCGAAATCAATATATTCTAAATTGTTATTTCATATTTGTTGGTTTTTATTTATTTAGATTAATTGTTTACATTGGATATTTGGGGATCCTTTGGTATGCCGGATAGAATTGAATAGGATTAAAAGAATAAATAATACGGTGAGTCTTACATGCTATTTTAAATACCAGAAAATTATTGAATGAATTATGTATACAGTAAAAAATTTAGTTCAATTTTTATTAGAATGAGATAAAGAATAAAATAAGAGTAGTAGAGTTATTTTTTATTATTAAATAAGTAGCGAAGATAATCTAGAGTGCAGTGCTAATAATACTAAGGGGCCTAGTATTATTAATACTATAAATAAAATATTATTAATCTGACATTTATCGAATTATTAGTTATAATTTCGCAATACAAACGCAGAATAACTAATTTCATTTGACAAAACTTGATTTGTGGATTCCCTATGTTTCCTAATCCTACTAGGCCCATCCCAATCTAGTGACCCAAACAAGCTCTTAATTCTTTATACAAGAGATAAGTATGAGTCAGAGAAGGGGCTTGTTGATCATTTGGGGTTATTTTTAATATTTTATTAATTACATAGTGATTTTAAAATTTTATTTTCAACCTACATAAAATTATGTTTAGCAAACACATTTATTGTGAAAGTGTATTTGCTAGATGAATAAAATATATTAAACAAGTCAATTTAAATAATTAAATATAATGAAGACATTTTTTGTAACGCCGCTTTTAGGCATTTAATAGTTATTTAAACTAGAAACGCTTTTCTTTTGATCCAAAATAACTAAAAGTATGTCTACAAACCATATTTTTATGACAACTCAAAATGACCCAATAGAAATATATTTTGAACTATCCTTTTAAAGAAAGCATTTTCACTAAATACGTCTTTTCATTTATCAATGCGGTTTTGGTAACAATGCTTTTTACTCAATTCACGCTTCTAATTTCTGCAAAACGATTCTTTTCCACCCCTAGGGATTGTGTACTAAACAAGAATCTTTGGATGATTTCTTCTCTAGTCTAATATCTTCTCTAGTGCTTCTCTTATTTCTAAGTATAAATGAGCATTTTAATTCTTGAACCCCAGGTTGGGAACTGCAACTAGGTGGAAGAAGTTACTAATTTAATCTCAAGGAAAGTAACAGAGACTATGAACAGCTTCCTTAGTTGAGCAATATCAACAGAAGAGATTAAAGCTGCCCTTTTTTGACATGTATCCCATGAAAGCCCCTGGAGTGGATGGCATGACAAAACTGTTCTTTCAGTCATACTAGGACATTATAGGCACAGATGTGGTGGCAGCAGTCAAGGCCTTTTTTTCACAATTCGTCTATGCTGAGAAGTATTAACTATATTCTTATTACCTTAATCCCCAAAGTCAAGCACCCCAAGACTCTAAGGCAGTATAGACCAATAAGCATGAGCATTGTGTTATATAAAATCATTGCAAATGTATTGGCTAATTGGTTATGTTTTTGTCTTTCATCAATTATATGCGAGAATCACAGTGCTTTTGTTGGGGACCGACAAATAACGAATAATGTGTTGATATCTCATGAAATTATGCACTCGTTAAAAAATAGGAGGTGGGGAAGAACAGGATGGATAGCTCTTAAACTTGACATGGCCAAAGCATATGACCGTGTGAAATGGAAATATATTCAGGCAGTCATGGTGAGTTTGGATTTGTTGATAAGTGGATATGTTGGATAATGAGTTGTGTGACATAAGTACCATTTTCAGTGTTGATTAATGGGGAAAAAGGGGAAACAATTATGTCACAAAGGGCGATTCGGCAAGGAGATTCTTTGTCACCATATCTAGTTCTACTATATGCAGAAGGCTTCCATTACTTAATTGAGGATGCTAAAGTTCGATGAGTTTTTAAAAGAGATAAAATTGGAAGATCATGCCCGGTGATATCTCATCTCTTCTTTGCTAACGATTTAGTTATTTTCTGCCATGCTACTATTTAGAACTGTCATGAGTTTAATGGGATTGTTCAAAAGTATGAAAAAGCCTTAGGTCAACAAATCAACAAAGAAAAGTCTATTGTGTTTTTTAGTTTTAATATATCGGAAGGAGACAAGCAATACATCCATAGAGAGTTGAACATCTCAATAGAAAGTAAAGGTGAAAAATATTTGGGACTCCTGGCTATTATTGGAAGAAACAAAGTGGGAATTTTCAAATAAGTAAACAATCGAGTTGTTGCACGGGTAAAAGGATGGAAAGACTCCTTGCTTAGCCAAGCGGAAAATAAAACTCTAATAAAGGCTGTAATTCTTACTCTACCCAATTACATTATACAATGCTTTCTCCCCCCTGAAAGACTGTATAGAGCTGAAATTCGCTATTAGTATCTTCTGATGGGGAAGCAAAGATAGCGAACGGAAGATACATTGGGTAAAATGAGCTTGCTTAAACAAGTGGAATGAGAAAACAGGTTTGGGATTTCGAGATGTACAAGCCTTTAACCTCACCTTATTGGCAAAACATGGATGGAGGCTAATTTTGAGATAGTTGTCTCTTTTATAACAAGTGTTCAAAGGAAAATACTTCCATCAAACATCCTTCTGGCAGACAAAATGCCCAACTAACTCATCTTGGGCTTAGCAAAGTATTATTGTTGGGTGAAATATTTTGGAAAATGGCTAGCGGTGGAGGATAGGAAATGGTGCAAAGGCTAGAATTTGAGAGGATTTGTGGATTTCAAGACCTACATCATTCAAACTTAATGGCTATCCACCCACCGATTGCAGTATTTTCAAGGTCCAAGATCTTATCGCAAATGATTCAAGGAAATGGAATGTCGATTTGACTCTAAAGCTATTTACACCAGAAGATGAGAGATCAATCCTCTCAATACCCTTAAACAAGTATGGAAGCAAAGACAAAAAGATATGGCACTAGACAAGTGATGGATGTTTTTCGATCAAGTTTGCTTATTACTTAGCAAAGGAAATGACAGAAGCTGCAAAGAGAATGCAATAAGGTGAGTCAAGTAGAAATAATGGGATGAATGAGAGATGAAAAGCCATCTGGAAGCTACTGGTCCAAGGAAAAGTGAAGCTATTTAAATAGAAATGCCTGCATGATGCTGTCCTAATTTTGGAAAGCTGATAGGTAAAGGTATTTCTATTGATCCTTATTATAGAAGATGTGGGGAGGATATAGAAACAATAACTCACATGCTCTTTAATTGCAAAGAAGCTAGTATTATATAGGCAGTGTCACCATTAAGGATGTGGCAAGAACATTGGTGGAAGGGGCAGACTTGTACAAAGAGATGGAATGAGATGCACGACAGTCTTCAGTTAGCAGACAATCCTACTAAATGATGGTCTTAGTAGCGATGCTAGCACATTTGGATAACGCGTAACAAATAGTGCTTTGAGAATCAAATTACACAGCCCTATATTACAGCAGGCCGAGCCTTAGAATCTTGGAGAGAATATTTGGAAATTAAAGAAAGCGACCAAAAGCTTCGGTGCCTCGAGATCCAATTACTATAAGGCACTTTTGAAAACCCCCCAAATATGGTAAAGTCAAGATAAATGTTGATGCCATCAGGAGCACGAGCACCTTCCATTTAGGTTTAGGAATTGTTGCTAGAACAGATGCTGGTGAGGTGATTGCGGTAAAGGCTATTCCAAGCTTACTTTTTTCATCCAATCCACGCATCTTGGAATCTATGGCTTTCAAGGAAGTGCTGCGAGCAGCACAGAGTTGTGGGATGTCAGATATAATTATTGAAGGGGATTTACTACAGGTAGTCAAAGTAATTTTAAATAAGAAATATCCCTACTCGGATATAAAGGTTATTATTGAGGACTGCATTAAACTTCAAACATCATTCAGATCCTGTAAATTTAATTTTGTGAAACGTACTGCAAATCAAGTTGCCCATACAGAAGCTAAATTTGGATTGTAAGTGGAGAACATCTGTAGTTGAAAGGATATTTATCCTTCCTGGCTATAGCCTATTATCTAGGCCAGTTCTAGGCCGTTTGGACCTTCGATTACTTAATAAAACTATTCATTCTTCATTGAAAAAAAAGGTATAATGCTATATTAATCAAGTTTTTGTTTGAAAAATATTGTCAGCAATATTTGTTCAATTTTTTTTATCAGCAAAAGAAAATATATATATATATAAAAGGCACAGAGCCAGAATAGTAAGATAAAGGCATAAAAAGCCACAATCAGACCCAAACATACCCATGCACAACAGAAGAAAAGGGACCAAAACACACAGAAGGCAAGAAGCCTACTGAATCGAGGTAAAACTAAGCTATTAACTAATATTCAAACATTTAACAACCTTAATCCAATAAAGGAAATCTTCAACCAAGAACATAGGGAATCTGAGAGCTGTCTTGAGCCATACTACAGCGTGAATCTTGGCTTCCTCAGAGGTTTGTTCCCAACTTGAAGATTCCAGTTTGAAGATCTTCTTATTCCTAGCTATCCAAATGGACCACAAGACAACATAGAACATATAGACCCAAATTTTCCACTTCAAACTATGACCATCTCCACCGAGCCACCAGTTAAATTGAGGCCCCAGGTCTTTAGAGCTAGCCTAGCTCACACGCCACCAATTGAGGATATCAGACCTAACCTTCAATACAAACAGGCAGCGCACGAGCAAATGGGATGAGGATTCCACTAAACTTTTGCAAAAGATACATAGGCTAGAAACATTCGAGGAAAGGATATGCCTATGTATTAGAAGTTGTCTTGTTGGGATTCTATCTAACATGCCTAATCAAGCGAAGAACTGAGTTTTAGGAGGCATCAGAGGGTTCCACACCTTGCCTAAAAATGACTCGTTTATGCTCAAGCTCAGGTCCTGCAACTTTCTAAGTGATCTTATTGAAAATAATCCATCCCTTTCTCCTTTCTATACTAATTTGTCACTTCTTGTTAGATCTATGTAGGAGCTTTATAATGATGCCAACAGCACGTTGAGGGACTTTACCTCCCAAATGAATAGATTCCTTCTAAAGAGAAGCTTCCACGTGTAGTCGAAAGGAGCCCTAGGTTGTAATTCGCACACTAGACTAACTTTCTGCTGGGAAAGCATGAAAAGCCTGGGATATTGAATGGCCAAAGGTTGTTCACTTAGCCATCTATCTAGCCAGAACATGGTTGTTGAACCATTCCCCACCACTAATTTGCAATTAACTTGAAAAAGCACCTTGAGAGGCTCGGCAAACACCCCAGGATTTATGATTGCTTTCCACTGAGAAGAGAGATTAGGATTAGAGCCACGAGTTGGGGACCAATCCAAGGGAGGCTCCACATGCATGCTGCATATAATCCTTTTTTAAAGACTCTGCTTCTCACAATCAAACCTCTACCACCACTTTAGTAGAAGAATCTCATTCCTGATCCTTAGGTTAGGAATTCCTAGACCACCACATTTCTTGTCCAATTTCACTCTCTGCCACCCCACAAGGTGGAAGTTTCTATGGTTATCCTCATCCCCCCAAAGAAAGTTTCTTTCGACTTTCTCAATTGAGATAGCAACCCCTCTAGATATTCTAAACATAGATAGATAGTAAATGGGAAGATTTGGTAGTGATGCTTTTATAAGTTGTACTCGACTTGCTCATATAAAAGCATCTAGAGTTAAAAAATTAAATTCACTACAAAAATTAAATTCACTACAAAAATTAAATTCACTACAAAAATTAAATTCAAAATGTAGCTAGAGTTAAAAAACTTGATGTACTAACTGTTGGGATCGACTAGCTCTCGATAAGAGTTTTCTTTTCCCAAAGAAAGTTGAGGTTCTTTCCTCTTTCCATCAAGATATTCAGTCCTTCTACAGTAATATTGAAGAGAAATGGCGATAGAGGGTCACTTTGCCGGAGCCCTCTATCCATCTTAAACTGCCTGGTAGGAGCACCATTGATGAGGATTGAAAGGGATGCTGAAGATACATATTCAAGCATCCATCCACACCACTTAGTCCCAAAGCCCATATATTATAGCATTGATGTTAGGAAACCCGAATTGATCGAATCGTATGCCTTCTCAAAATCCACTTTGACAATAAAGCCCTCTTCTCTTTTGGATTTTCACCCATGTAGCACTTCATGAAAAATGAGAATACCGTTGAGGATTTGCCTTCCAGTTATGAAGGCAGATTTTTTTCATCCACCATCGAACCAAGCAACCTCTTCAACCGTCCATCTAGAACCTTAGCTAAGATTGTATAGGCAAAACTAATGAGACTGATGGGCCTGTATTCAGCCAAAGATTGTGGGCAACCCACTTTGGGAATGATAACAATAAAGGCAGAATTAAGACTCATAAGGATTTTTCGTTGCCTGTGAAAGTCCCTCATGAACTCCATAAAATCATGTTTAAGAATTGGCTAGCATTTCTTATAGAATTTCAGATTATACCCGTCTGGTCCTGGGGCCTTATTGCTCCCACTGCAACATATGGCTTTGAGCACCTCTGCTTCTTCAAAAGAAGCTTCCAAGTCCTCCCTAGTTGCTTGGTCTATTTTCTTTACAAGATTACATCTAAGGGTTAGCCTTTTCCACAAAACTTCCTTGTAAATATTACCAAAATGTTAAACAGCAACCTCCCTAATATCAGTTGGAGAGACTAGGATTATGCCATTGAGGCTGATTTGGCCAATGAAATTCCTTTTAGCTCTTCTATTAGCAACAACATGAAAAAATTCAATGTTTCTATCTCCTAATTTTAGCCAGTTGATCCTCGATTTTTGTCACCAAAGGCTTTCAGCTCTTTTTTACAACATCCATAGTCTCGCCCTCATTTCTTTTTTAGCCCTGGTTTGCATTTCATCCATAGCTCCTTCCCTCTTAGCTATATCCAGCTTATTCAGGTCTGCTACTAGACTGGAAATTTCAGTTTCAGTGTTGCCAAACACCTTAGGGTTCCATACTTTAATTTCTCCTTTTAACCCTTTTAATTTCTGGTGCGAGACGTAACCACCCCCATCTACTACTAACTGGTTTAGTCTAACTAGCTTTGACTAAACTCTTGAAGGATTCACATTCTTGCCATGCATTAATAAATCTAAAAGGTTTAGGACTCCAATCACATGAATCATCAGCGAGGAGAATGGGGCAGTGATTAGATAAGAATCTAGGTAACCCCCATTATTGAAGTTTAAAACTATTTAGCCATTCAATACTTAAGAAAAATCTATCCAGTCTACTCCAGGTAGGGGGAGTTTGCATATTGGACCATGTATAGCTTCTTCCAATCATTGGGATATCTAGTAAGTTTGCTGAGACTATGAAGCTTTTAAACTTCTGCATACCTTTTGACATTCTGAGGCACTCAGTTCTTTCTCTAGGTATTTTTACTTCGTTAAAGTCTCCCCCTAGACACTAAGAAAAATTTTAACTTCTTTTGAGGTTAATGAGTTCCTCTAAAGACCTAGCTCTGTCAATGGGATCACATGGTCCATAGAAGTTGACTATGACACAATTAAAAGAATTACCTATAGTACCTTTGAGAAGAATGTAATTTCTTTTGATAATATGCTGGTGGACTGTTATGAAGCTTTTATCCCAGATGCAGAGAAGGCCACCAGATCTCCCTGTAGCATTGGCTGCCACCCAGACATATTCCAAATCACCCCAAATGCTATTAATTTTTGCTTGGTTTGTAAGCTCCCACTTAGATTCCTGTATGAGTATGAGCTGAATTCTTCTGCTCTTGATTACCTTCTTTAACATTCTCCTTTTCTCCCTACCACCAAGGCTTCTCAGATTTCATGACATAATCTGCATCCTAATGGGTCTGATATAGTCACTGTCCCTCTACTCCTTCTTCCATGTTTATCAATCTTAGAATGGTTTGTTCATCATCCTCTTCAAAGCTCAAACCCATCAATTTACTAGTTTCTAGAATCATCTCAGCCTCCTTTCTGATGAGGCCATTCATATGTTGTATGTCTTGTGTGGATAGGGAGAGCTGAGAAACCATAGGACTATTCTTTGGTTTTTGGAATTTGCTATGCTTGTGTAGGGTCTTTGCTCCCTTTTGAAATGATTTAATACCTATGTCAAGGAGAAATCTTTTCTTCTCTTTCTTTTCCTGAATCATCAAAGGCCTATCCTTTGTAGGGTTTAGGCTACAGACAAAAGGGGGCAGATGACAAGTTGAAAAGGTAGGCTAGGAGGACTAGCATGTTGACCTTTCTTATCCCTGACCGATGGTACATGTCTTAGGTTAGACTTTGAGTTTTGTTTCTTCTCCTTGCTCACCCTCATTTCCTCCATTCATTCCTTAGAGCCTTTCGAATTTGTTTCCAAACTAGTGTTAATGGGATCAGAGGCAGAAGGTACAAAAGGCTTGTTTACTACGTTGGTTTCCTCATCTCGGTTCACTACACACACTGGTGTTGTCCCATTATTTTGATAGTTGCTGCCCTCGTCTACAGAGCCTAAAACTAATTCGACCACCTGGCTGATGAGAGCCACCTCATCCATCTCCTTGATGGCCTGATCTCCATTGCTGTACGAAGGAAGCTTTGACTGAAACTCATCGACTAGCTGCCCATCCTTAGTTGGGAGTTGCTTTATGCCTTGGTCTTGCTCCTCCACCATCACCTCCTCTTCCTTGCTATAGTCTGAATATGAGATTTGACCCTTATCCTTCCTTTTGCTTACAATTGTGTTAAGATCATTGGTTCTACCTCCTCCTCTTAGTATCAGTTGTTGGATGTTTCCCTCATTACATCTGATGGGGTAGATGAATCTACCCACTTTGAGTTTGCATAGAAGATTGATTGGGTTGTTCCTCTTTGTGGAAATTAACACTTTGCCTACTTTTAGTTCCTCTTTCCTACTTGTAAGTTCATGTATGCCAATAACCTTACCCCATCTTTCTCCTAATCTCCTAAAAGTATCTGAGTTCTAAGCATGCAAAGGGACTCCTTCTATATTGATCCACACTCTTTTAGTGAGATTAGCTTCCATATAACTCCATTCATATACCACCTCAAACCAGTTGGCTAGCCATTCTTTAGCAGTTAAGAGGAATTCTATACGTTCCTCCTCATATGGGAATTGGAGCTCTAAGAGATTTTACTTGGATGCAAAAGACACCCTCATAAATCATGGCTTTTTGGATTCCTGCTATGATTGAGTGGTCTTATCTTAGTAGCTTCAACTATCTCCTCCATTTGTGGCTTTTCACAGATAGGAATTTTTTGACTACTGGAGTTTAGAGGACTATAGGCTCTGCTTACCATGTTCTTGTTTGGGATAGGTCTGGCCTTCATCACTGATAGCCTTTTCTCTATAAACCAGACTCCTTTAAGTTTTTGGATTGCTGATATAGCCTCCTGGTAGCTCTTAAATCTCCCAAACCCAAATTTGGAATTGGTCCTAGCTCTCCTCTTCCTTGGAATGAGGATCTCAGTTACTTGTTCACAATGTTTGAAAATGTTGCTTAACCATTGATGACTAGCTGCTTTTGGCATGTTGTCCACAAAAATGGTGGTGCCCTCCTTTGTGTTGGCCTTATACTGTTGACGTTACTGTTGATGTATATCCTAACTTCTATAGTTACCTGTGTTTTGTGTACTGAAGTGTTCTATTGACAGACTAGCTTCTGCACCATAGGTCCTTTGATGATGGTTTGCCTTCTTCCATTGCTGTTGCTGTAAGTTTCCTTCTATCCTTCCATAGGATGTTTGAGGTGGTCTTTGGTAACCATGGAAGCTTTGTGGTTTATAACCATAGGAGCCTTTATACCCGCTACGGTAGCTTCTTGGATCACCCTGCTGTTGTCTTGGATCAACCATGGGAGCCTTCATACCTTCGAGCGCTCTTGATCCTTAATTGCAGATAATGTTAACACTTTTTTTCTTGAAAGGAATGTTGCCCCAGATCCTCGGGAGTCCCAGTTATTGTCCTCCAACAAATGCCTTGTTTCCTCATAGCTCAACGACACCCAATAATTTAAGTCGCCCAGCCAAATTACATGATAATTCTTTCATGGATTTTGCAACTTGGGTTTTTGTAGATTTTTGAGAATTGCATGCTCTTTAGGATCTCGGCCACATCTGCATTCCTCTTCAGCTCATCTCCCTTCTTCTCCCCAAAAGCCAAGTGACTGCGCACATTTGTCCAAAATTTATTGTATTATTCACCCAAAAGATTCTATACTCACCCAGAAGTTATTGTAAGATTCGCCCAAAAGTTAGTACATCAAGTTTTTATTTTTTCCCCTTAAAAAATGTTAGTTTGTTGGGCTAGTCAATCTGCCCAAAATTCATGGGAATTGATAGAATTAGCTCATGATCCACACCATAAATTTTTTTAACTCTAGCTACATTTTGAAATTTTTTGTAGTGAGTTTAATTTTGGTATATTTTAATGAAGAGAGCAGTAACCCTTATTTGAAATTTTGAAGCTATAATGTTAATATATTTTGGATCAAATTTTACAAAAAATATGAGCTAAAAATGAAAGCCCCTTTATGAGAAGTCGCTTGTGATATCTTGGTATTCCACATTAGAAAAAGAGAGGGAGTTCTTGGACTATAAAAGAAAAATTTCATGATGGTAAACTTGTGTAAAAGTAACATACTTATCTTAAATATATGCCAAAATGTCTGTAAATTAGAATATCCATTTTGTTTTTCTTGTTTTTTTTTGCTATTTATAATGCATGCCAAAGTATTAGTAGGATACAATTTTAAGTCAATCACGACCGTTTGTTTTGAAAATATGTAAAACACGCTTTGGAATTTTTTTCTATTTTGTTATGTAGATGTTTCTTTATATGCTTACACAAAAACCAAATATCTAATTTAGAACGCATTCACTTCAACATTATCAAGTCACCTAGATTCATTTTGTTATCATTCCCCGGGACTTGCATAACTTGAAAAAAAAGGACAAAAATTTTCTAAAATGAATTACTTGATATCAAACTTAAACACACTAGGCTCTAATTCTTAATTTCTCACCAAAAAAGTAGAAGTTAGATAGATATTACTCGTTTGAAAGAACAATTTTATGCTCATTATCCATCAATTCTCTATTGCTTGTGTGAGATTCAGTTCCGTTTTATTTTCATAATATTTATTTAATGCGTTAGTTATTGCTTTAATCGTATATAGGATAGCATGTTTAGATATGTGTTATATATACGTGGGCTTGGTTTTGTCTCTTTGTTTGGATTTTCACCCAGCAGTGGCCTGCCCGCTCGAGTGGGTCTGTGACCGAGAGTTAAGTTGGTAGGGGATCGCTTGAGTGGGGCACTGTCCGCTGGAGCGGACTGCCTGGCATGAGATTCTATAAAGATAGCCCATATCTTCAAAAGTGAATCAAAGCTTGTTTTATAAGTTTCTTTTCTCTCTATATATAAAAGCTCTACCTTCTCTCTAACTTTTTGGTGGGCACGGGATTGGTTTTTGGTTATCGGATAGCAGATCCTTATTATTCTCGTCGAAGGCTTCGCGTTCATCCGAACGAAATCACGTTTTGGCGACTTTGCTTTTTCGCCAGAGATCAAAACTTTGAGTTTTAATTCTCCGAGGTAGGATCCTAGACTCTCATGTCTTAAATGGGTGCTACGTAAAATTTTATGCGTTTTTACCATTTTAAAATGTATGAGTAGTTGTTTTACGTGTTTAAATCATGTTTGGTTGGACAAAAGGGCTTTTAAAGTGTTTTTATGGTTCATTTTCGAAGCTGATGGACATGTATGGGTCCGTAGTTTTCAAAAAGGCGAGTTTTAAAAATCAAAATGAATTATGCACTTGATTGCAAAAATGAAATTTGGAGATTTGGAGCTAATCCTTGGGATTGAGCCTTGTTTTAAACTTGGTTGGTCTCCATGGCTAGATGGATGACGTTGCATTGTAAAATGTGATATTTGCTCATGATAATGTGTGTATGCATTAGTTGGTGTGAATTTTGGTCCTTCGGTGAAAACCCGTAAAGATGCATTAGTTGGGGCGAATTTTGGTCATTCAGTGAAAGCTCGTAAAGATGAATTAGTTGAGGCGGATTGTGGTTCTACGGTGAAAGCTCGTAAAGACATGTATTGTGTGTAAATCATTGTAAAATCATTTTCGAGGCTCGTGTGAGTCGTAACAATCATATAATTCTGTTAGCATGTTTTATTTTTATTTCATATTTAGTCTGTTTTCTTTTGAGTTTTGGCTTACGGTGTAGGATTTGAAAACCTTTTTTAGGTGATTGTGATCATGGGAGATGATCGATTGGAGCCCGAGAAGGCAGAAGATTAGTTTTAGTTTTCTTTTGTTTTAGGATCATGTACTGTTATATCTACTGCTTGTTTTTTTTGGAAAATGTATTTTTGTAAGCCTTGAGGCGATTACATTATGCATGTATACAGTTTTTATTTTGAGAGAAGAACCTTGGATTGATCGTTGTTTTATTTGTTCTAGTTTGGGTATCATGCTTTCAAAAGTTTCATTTTTTTTAATCGGAGAAGTATTTTTTTATAAATCAAACGTTTTTGTCCCTATATTTTGCATATTCAAATTTCTGCTCAAAAATCATGATTTTAGGTGTATTTTTGAAACTCGAGAAAATTTTCTAGTCTCTGACTGAAAATCTCTCGGGCGTCTCACCACTCGAGCTGCTCGAGCAAGCAGCCGCTGTGAACAAAAATTGTGTTTTGTTTCGAAAGAAAGTTTGGGTTGGAAAAAGCTCTGGGTTAACCCGTTTGATGCACAATGGCTTATTTTGGTTATTTGTTTTACAAGTAAAATCTCGTATTTGTTATTGTCTTTGACCTGTTTGGATTCGGGTTATCACGCCACAAACTCTGGGTCACGCGAAAAGTTCACGAACAACCACCAAAATCGCCCAAACACAAACGGATGAAAAACTATGAAGCCAAAATGAGGCTAAAACATTTGTAAAAATGCACTATCGGGAGTTTATTTAAGTTAAAAGAGTAACCCAAGAGAATAGGGTCACGACCCCAAAAGCCAAAGCCTTTAAAACAAAATAAACATTTAAAAAAAATACCTTTTTAAAAGAAGCATAAGTTGTTCTAAAATCACCATCGAAGTACAAAATTTTATATGACGCAAAAACCAATCAACCCCCCCCCCCCCCCCCCTTTTTCTTGTAAAACGTTGAATCAACCAACGAAAATCGTAAGAAAAAACTACGAAAAATCACAACCAACCCATGGTCTCTCTCGAAAACATAAATTATGCATACATAGGCCCACGGCCATAAAAATTACATTACGCATGCTTTCAAATATAAAACATGTAACATCCAAACATGATCTGAATACAAAAAGTATAAACTACCTAACAATGACAAAACATAAGAGTCTTGTCATCAACCACCTATGGGTACCTCAAGATCAACCTACGTGACCATGCCTACTTGAAAAAGGTTTGCACAAAATTTCACAACGTGAGTCGAAGTCCAATAGAAACAGACTACAATGCAGTAAAGTAGGATATGCAATCACATAACATAAAAATTGACTCAACCACGCGAGTCTCAAAACGATTTCACTTCTCAAAATCCCAAAAGTTTTCATTTGACTAACACAAGCCTCAAAATGGTTTTCTATCCACAAAACCATGTATTTTTACATCCCATCATTTTATCCAATTAAGATTTTACCAACCCAATTATTTCATCAACTCATTCAAGTACCAAAGCCGGACGACACCAATATACCTAGGCATATTTATCACTACCAGTCTACGCGAGGTCCGAGAGATAAATATCCATTCTATAACCCGACACGAAAAGCACACATTTTTGGTTTTTCTCAGAAATATCGATGGGTGGGCCATCCAATAGCATGCTTTTATGGGAATTAACTCAAAAGAAGGGCCTACCTTTTATTACGCAAGTTTTCGATCTTTCACTAAGGAGCGACTCGTGCCCAATCTTAATTATTCAATTCCATAACACGGTATTTTAATCATTTAATTGTTCCATTTCATTGACAATCGACGCGAGTTCAACCGTCAATCCTATTCCTCTCGCTCAACCCATATCATTACATACAATTTTTGATTTGACATTCAAAAAAAAACAAAATGATTCCTCTGTTTCTATAAAAAACGTTAAAAATTCAAAACTCAATCCCGAGAGTTAGCACTAAACCTCCAAAACACGGTTTTCAAAACTTTTCACAAATATCCAATTTTCAAAATCACCTTTTTGAAAACCATGAACATCCATACATCCACATGTATTAAACCAAGAAAAAGCGTAAAATATGCTTTTTATCTGAACAAACATATTTTAAACATAAAAAAATCAACATTTATAGCATTTTCAACTAGTAAAAAAGTATATAATCGCACATAACACCCTTTAACGACAACATAGTCTAGGATCCTATCTCGTTGAGTCAAAACTCGACGCCTCGAAAAACAAACTTCGACGAAATGAGATTTCGTTTGGATGAATACGAAGCCCCTGGCATAAATACCAAGGATTCGCTGCCCGATCACTAAAAATCGAGCCCCGGGCCCACCAAAAGCTAGAGAGAAGGTGGAGAAAAATGAAACTTACTCAAGAAGTTATAGTTTCAAAATATCCTCCAAGAGCTTGATATTTATGGGCTCAGTCCTGTACAGGAATCTAGTCGATTGAAAAGGCTACTAGAATCTCGAAAAACTTTTCACCGACTCAGGTTAGTTGATTGGATCACCACACTGTCCAGTCGGTCGACTAGATTGACACCCTCAATCGATTGAACCACCACTGGAATTTCTCGAAACTTTTCCCGTGTTCAACCATAAGCCAAAAGATTCACCTAAAATATCACCGAGGTCAAAAGTTAACTCCAACTCCATCAACACTTAAATTTTTTCAAAAATGAAATTGGTTGAGGTCTCACACAGATGGTTTTGGTGGATCGTGGTATTCTAAAATGTTGATTCGATCGGCTTTTCGCGTGACCCGGGGGTTGGGTTGTTACAGCTTTGCATTGGCTAGTTGGTTGCTAGTTGAAGCATGTAGTAGCGACATCTCCATATCAACATTCAGTTGTTCACCCTTCTTAAATTTTGGACCGCTACTTCGTAGTCGACTTTGTTCTCAACATTGTAAGGAAACGACAACGAGGAATTAGTCCCCTTTAGTTATACAAATCGTTAATTGTAGACACCTTATTTTGACTGGCTATAATACATAAATCCACTTATTAGTCATGCCAGATAATAAAATATAATTTTAAAAATAAGTATGATTTTCGACGTGAATACATCAACGCGCGAGTCACCTGAAATTCCCGTTTGCCCAAATTCCTCATTTGTTTTTAAAAATTTTTTGTTGACTTCTTTTCGGTACTCATTTCATCCTTATCAAATTTTAGAAAGAATCTAAAATTTTTTGTTGACCTCTACTGTTTTACCATCTTCTTACTTATCAAACTTTGTTGAAGGACACATTAGAGTTCCCATTGGCTTTGCCGTGGGTATGTCAAACCTCTTTAATATGTCTATTGTGTATTTGGATTGATTGATGCAGATTCTTTCTTGAGATTGTTTGATTTGAAGTCCTAAGAAGTAATTGAGCTCTCCCATCATGCTCATTTCGAATTCTCCCTGCATACACCTAGCAAAGTCCTTGCAAAGAGATTCATTAGTTGCACAAAAAATTATATCATCTACATAAATTTGTACAACTAGCATGTCACTTCCTTAAGACTTGATAAAAAGAGTGGTGTCAATTTTTGCTCTAGAAAACATATTTTCAATCAAGAATTTGCTAAGCCTTTCACACCAAACTCTAGGTGCTTGCTTTAAATCATAAAGAGATTTGGTAAGTTTAAAAATATGGTTTAGAAAATCTGAATTTTCAAAGTCAGGAGGTTGTTTCACATAAACTTCATCCGAGATAAAATCATTTAGAAAGGCACTCTTGACATACATTTGATAGAGTTCGAAGTTTTTAAAACTTGCAAAAGCAAGCAACATCATAATGGCTTCAAGTCTAGTCATAGGAGCAAAAGTCTCATCAAAATCGATGCCTTCTTCTTGATTGTAACCTTGGGCTACCAATTGAGCTTTGTTCCTAAGAACTACTCCATTTTCATCCATTTTATTTTTAAAAACTCATTTTCTACAAATAATGGAGTGTTTTTGAGGTCTTGGGACTAAAATTCAAACTTTATCTTTTTCAAATTGGTTTAGCTTTTCTTGTATAGTCAAGATCTAAAATTCATCGTTTTTGGCATCCTCAAAATATTTTGGTTCAGTCTGAGAAAAAAATGTTAAATTACCACAAACATTATGTAGAGAAGAGCAATTTTTGATACCTTGAGATGGATCACCAATGATTATATCTTTCGAGTCACCATGAGCGTACCTCCACTCTTTAGGTAGATCAGAATTTTCTACATTTTCAGATTCTGCAATCTGTTGGACTGCATTTTGTTGTGAATTTGGAGCTTGCTCTTGATTTGCTCTTCCTTATCTTTGATAAAGATATTTTTAACACATTTTTCTAAATCTAAAAGGTTATCTTCACAAAAATCATTTGAAGAACCAAAGTTAGCTTCATAAAAAACAACATGTATAGATTCTTCAACAATTAGGGTTCTTTTGTTGAAAACTCTATACACTTTGCTAGATATAGAATATTCTAGAAAAATACTTTCATCAGATTTTGTATCGAACTTGCCCAAAAGTTCTTTGTTATTGTTTAAAACAAAACATTTGCACTCAAAGGCACAAAAATAACTGATGTTAGGTTTTCTTCCATTCCATAGCTCATATGGGATTTTCTTAAGAGAAACTCTTATCATAACTCTGTTTATGATAAAACAAGCTGTGTTGATAGTCTTGGCCCAAAAGTATCATGGTAGATTATTTTCACAGAGCATGGTTCTAGCCATTTCTTTCAATATCCTATTTTTCTTCTTAATAACTCCATTTTGTTGAGGGGTTCTAGGAGCTGAGAAGTTATGGTTAATACCATTTTTATCACAAAATTTTTCAAAATATTTGTTTTCAAATTCTCTACTATGATCACTTCGGATACTTGTGATTTGAAAACCTTTTTTATTTTGAATTCTCCGAGACAGTTTTGAAAAAGAGGCAAAAGTTTCTTCCTTATGAGTTAAGAATAGCACCCAAGTGTATCTAGTGAAATTATCAACAATAACAAATTCATATCTCTTGCCTCCAAGGTTTAAAATCTTTGTTGGACCAAATAAATCTATGTGCAATAGTTATAATGGCCTAGAAGTTGAAATCTCATTTTTAGAATGAAAAGAACTTCTAATTTGTTTGCCTTGTTGGCATGCATCGCACA
>JAULJZ010192602.1:0-45006 GCA_032270985.1 Heliamphora pulchella | reverse complement strand
AATTCTTAAGTGTTTGAACTTTTTGAGATAAAAGTCATTTCTTTTTGGCTAAGGTGTCAACTTTAATTGTTCAAAATTTGTTAACACTTTCATTTTGGAAATATGAAATATTATCCATTTAAAGATATTTATTCTTAGAAAATGAATTATGAAAATCATCAAAATTAAATTAAGAAGCTCTTGGGCTAACACCCTGTCTTGCTCGTCGTTAGATTTCTAAACTTAAGCTTCTCAAAGTCTTCTCGTCTCCCTTCTCCCTGTTTCACATCCTTCTCGATCATTTTCCCCTTGTTCACTAAACTTGCGTAGTTATTCATCTCGAGAACCATCATCCTCGTTCTAATTGGAAAACTTAAACCCTTTTTAAATCTCCTGCATCTTGTTTCCTCATCGAGTATAAGCTGGATGGCATATCATGATAATTCTGTAAATTTCGTCTCGTATTCCGTTATAGTCATCCTACCTTGTTCCAGATCAAATGAATTCTTGCTCCTCATATTTGTAGGTTATGGGTTTATATTGTTCGTCGAACGCCTTCATGAAATGTTCCCAATTAATCCTCTGGGGTACGTGAAGTTTAGTTCCTAGCATTGGCATTTTTAGTAATCGCTATGTGGCTTCCCACTAGTGATACGCTTCTGCTCTGAACATAAAAGTTATGAGGTTGATCCTGCTATCTGCCTCTACCCCTAGCCAATCCAAAATACCTATGGCATCTTTTAACCAGTTTTTTTGCTTCTGTAGGGCTAAGGGTTCCCTTGAACTCCTTTGCACCTAGGTCCATGAATTGCTTGATTAGGGAGTTATTGTTCCTTTCAACTTGCATTGTGATCCACCTCGCATTTTGTTCTGTCAGTCTCGCGATTTTCTCCAACATCCTAGCGGTTGGGTCAAGTTCTACTGGTTCCACTTGCGAAGATTCTTCTTACTGCATTTCATTAATCTGGTCTGGGTTGAAAGATGCTTCGTCTGAGTTTTCCATGCTTCTCTTTATTGTCAGAAAGGTATACATTAGGGCTCGACACAAGAGTCCAACTTATAGATATAAGAATAAGAACAAACTATCTACGAAAGGTTTTAATGACACAAAGGTCGTCTCCCTTAATTTGGTAACTTATTTAGACTTCTCAAACGACATCAACATAAGACCCCTCCCAGGTTATCTCCTCAAATCTGATAACTTACTTAGACTTCCAATTAGGATCCTGCACCTGCAGAACTCGTTTCCTAAATGGACCTCAAAGCTAGTTAGTCAGATGCCCGAAGGCAAAGGTATGACAACCCCAAGCTTAAACCACTCTTCTCAACAGACCGCAAGATACCATGCTTACCAACGGTCCACCACATACCACACTCTAACAAGTCTACAGAACCTATAATCTCGGGCTCTAATACCAAAATATAACACCCCGCTCTTGCAAGGCTGTAAACTTGTATAAACGGATGTGATCCTGCTGTAGATCGGTAACAAAAGAGAAAGACAAGAGATATTGGCACAAGGAGACCAAACAAGAACTTTAAATAAACCACCACACATTAAAGTCAAAAGGTGAAAAACATGAGTCACTAGGGATTCGCCATCCCAAGGGCATATATTACTTCTAAAACATCATAAACCTTCAGGTCTTATATATGAAGCGCTGTCAAAACTAAAAACTAAAAAAAAAGAAAACTAGACTAAAATGATTCCCAACACCAGATCCAAAATGACTCAACGACGCTCGTGGTAGACCAACTCCGAGCTGTTCTTGTTATCTACAACTACGGAAGTTACAAGAGAGCGCACTTAGCATTATCATGAACAAAAGAGACAGTTACTTAGTTAAGGATAATTAAAAACTTTCTAAAAAAATAATTCATCACTTATTTCCACGAAAACATAGAAACTGATGCATTTGCTTGAACATGAAAACATCACAGATTATACAAAATCTTCTTTGTACTGTAAACAGAAAATATGTTCCTAGCTCAACCACCACAATTAAAAGATGAAAACCACTTTCTCAAAACTAGACCCAAACCCCAACAGTGTTCAAGTAGTCATCAAACCCATGGTCGGGAGTTTCGATGATACCCTAACCTCAATTCGCAATGCACAAATAGCAACGTGATAGAATGAGGGCCACTCTTTACTAAGCACGAGTGGTATATGCTAAAACCTAGGACTCAATCCAAAATTTTTTAAGGCAAAAACCCCCACTTAACGAGAAACCTCTTCTATTTGGATAATTGAAAAAATCATAGTTGGGTAACCTCCCCTAACGAGAATATAAAGAGTCGAAAATCCTTGTAACTTGGTACTTTGGAACAACCACACGACATTAACCATACTTTTATAATAACATCATTCTAGATCAAAATATCATGGAAAGCACACTTGAATTAAAAACATCGTGGCTTTTGAAAACAGCAGGTTCATACAATCGTCAAACTGGTTATAGTTCAAAATATGTGCTTTAAAGCATTTTTAAGCATCATTTATATAAAGTCAAGTTGAAGATAATGGCTAAGCACTCTCACCTTGTACAATATATATATAAATCGAGCCTCCCCCAGCAAGCTAAGCAGGACCCTTGGGTTCTACAACCTCCGTGCCTAACAAGCAAAACACGACTCGACCGTTACATTGAATCCTTCCCTTTTAGCATGTGAAATTAAAACGATTCAGACCGTTGAATGTTTTCTTTGGTTTTAGGGACCATGATTACTTTTTTTTAGGTTTAATGGGTACTATGTACTTGCCCAATCCTTCACTTAATTAAGGATTTAACTTAACCATTTATTACTTTTTCCAAACATTAAATTCTAAGGTACCGCAGCATTTTGAGGTATTTAGACTTGGAGTTGGATTATGATTTTTGGTGACGATTTAGATTAAACTATTCTCTACAACTTTTGTTTTTTACACCAAGGCCAAAACCTAAGGAAACTAGGTGAAAGACTTGACGAAAACAAACATGGTTCAGCACTTTTCTCAAATTTTTACCAAAAATATGCCTCTGTTGATCTCGATTTTGGGGTATCAAGTCAAGTACAAATGAACCCATTTTTGCGTATGTTCTAGATCAACATGTTCCCTACAAGTTTCATGTTTAGAGCTAAGGGTAGTAGTTTGGAACAAGTTAGACTTTTTGGCCATTTTATAAAATAGGTTCTGTCAGCTGCCAAAACTCAGCAAAGCCAGTTTTGGACAGAGGGTTTGAAAAGGTTTTGGGGTACCATCCCAAGGCTTTAAGATCTGATATTTTGAAAGCATGTAGCTAACTTTGTTAGCTACAATGTTCATGAAGAACAATTTTGGATTAGGTCACTAAAAATAGAGGTTTTTGTCTACACAAAAATATGTGATAGAAGTGTCCTTTGAAGACTGAAACTCAACAGAGATTTTTAAAGAGGTTTTGACCTATCAACACTTAATATTTTGTGCTTCTTTTTTTTGGGTTGGTAGATATTTATGTTATCTACAATGTTCATGTTTTGATCTAAGTTTGGATGTCATTTTAAAGGGGTTTTGAGGTCTGCATTGTTGGCTGGTCTGAAACCGACACACTTTGGTAGAATTGCAATATCTCAAGTTTCACTCACTCAAATGAATTCAAACTAATTTTGGATGAATGATAACACAAAAACCTAGGAATAGACATAAAGAACATGCTTATAGCATTTTTCTACATTGAGTTTTGATATTCCAAAGATCGGGGCAGAAAGCTCAAAACTCGCAAAACTCAGGCTTATTTTGATTCTAGCCTCTTAGTGTCATGTGTGTAAGTTTTTAACCTATTTTCTTTGTTTACATGTATTGTACTTCAATATGTCAATGCTCCAGAGCTTATAGGAGTCATGGAACCCATGGAGAAACCCACACCAACTCACAACTTCAATATTCAAACCGAATAGTCCCAAAAAAAATCCAACCAGGACACCTTTATTTTTGAGTTTTGATTCTTGATCTTAGATTTGTGTTTGAGGATGGTGGGAGATATGTTTGATTTGTGTATAATTAGAAGTATTAGAGTCTCTCTTATCTTCTTGTTGAGGATTACTTGTTGATGATGAAAATCATAGACTTAGTTTTTAAGGCTCTCATCTTCAAGCTTCTTCTTCTTTCTCTTTTTTTCTTCCTTTTCTTTTTTCTTCTTTTCTTTCTTTTCTCTTTCTCTCTCTCACTATGATGAAATTTCAAGAGGTTGAGTGGTAGGTTTAGCTTCTTATTATAGGCAAGGGGAGTGAATGAAGCTTCCTTGAGAAGCTTGGTTAACTCTAAGTTTGGTTTAGTTAACTTAGGTTACTTTTCAGTAACCTTGGTTTAGAAAACTTGGCAACCAAGTTTGGCATAAACTCCTAGGTTGTTGACCACTTGACTATATATATATATATATTAAAATAATTTTATTTATTTAATTATAGGATAAAATTCAGGTATTTTCACATAGGTTCGTTTTTTGACTTTTCGAGTTTTGTTCTCGTCTTAAACAACTTGGACTTATAACTTTGAGTTCTTATCTTCAATATTATGGTTTTCATTTATGCTTGTGTGGTTTCCAATCTATCCCTGGTTTCGGGCTCGAAAAAGTTAAACGGTTGGGCCGGCTCTTATTACCAAACTTAGGTTCGTTTCTTTCGTGATGTTCTTTCTTTTTTATTCGTATTCTTGAGTTCGCGTTATTACAGAGGACCATCGTGCTGGAGTCATGTCGTAATGACATGCTTTGTGAGTTTTATCACTCTCATCTTGCTGTGCATCCAAGGCACCAAGATGTATCATGATGTGCGTAGATAGCTCTGGTGGATGGGCCATAAAAAGGACGTCGCCCTTTTCGTTTCACGTTACCTTACTTTCCAACAAGTGAAGGTCAAGCATCAAAGACTGGCAGGTCTATTGTAGCCATTGCCAGTGTCGAAATGGAAATGGGAGAATATCGATATGGATTTCATTTTGAAACATCCGAGGTCACCGAGCAAGCATGATGCCATTTGGGTTATGGTGGAAAGGTTAACTAAGTCCGTGCACTTCCTTCCCTGCTTCACTTCATGCTTTTGGCAGAGTTTGTACTCAGCTATGGGGATGAGCTTACTTCTCAGTACTGCTTTTCATCCTCAGACAGATGGCCAATCGAAGCACACCATTCAGATACTCGAGGATATGTTGTGAACGTGTGTTCTAGACTTTTATGGGTCATGGGAGGACCATTTGCCATTGGTTGAGTTTGCCTACAATAACAATTACTAGTCGAGCATTGTGATGGCTCCTTTTGAGGGATTATATGATAGAAAATGTAAGTCACTCGTTTGTTAGGCCGACGTTGATCAGATGGCTGTGTTAGGGTCCAAGCTTGTGCGTGAGACCATGAAAAAGATCATCGCAATTCATAAACGTTTAGTAACCACACAAAACCAACAGAGTAGTTACGCAGACTAGATGAGAAGAACATTGGCATTTGAGGTGGGAGACCATGTTTTCCTAAAGGTCTCACCACGAAAGGGTTTGATGAGATTCGAGAAGAATGGGAAGCTATCACCCTATTTTATCGGACCATTTGAGATCCTCGATAGGATCAGAGAGGTGGCCTATCATCTTACATTGCCACCACAGCAAGCATCTGTGCATAACATTTTTCATGTGTCTATGTTATCCAAGTATGAGCTGAACCCTTCACACGTGCTAGATTGGACCGAGTTGAGGGTTGAGGACGAAATCACCTACGAGAAGAGATCGATAAGGATTCTCAACACTAAGGAACAAGCCCCTTGAGGGAGGACCACTATTTACGTGAAGGAATTATGGCTTCACCATGGTGTTGAAGAAGCTATGTGGGAACGGGAGTCGGAGGTTCGTTCGAAATATCCTGAGTTGTTTTAACTCTTGACGCATATGTGATTTCGGGGACAAAATTTCCTAATTGAGAGGGATTGTAGGGACCCGGTCCTATTTGAATTGTATTTATTACAAGAAATCGTGTTATGATATTTCGATGAGAAATAGTTAAATGTTTAATTAAGCAAAAGAATTAAACATGAACATGATAACGGTTGTTAACAATAGTTGAATGCTTGGTAGTGCATGAGAACAATTATTGTGGGTTGTTTAGGTGAGTTTTGAGGTATTTGACTTAAAATTCTATCCACGTATACATCTTTGGCTAGGGGTCACTATCAACGTTAACCGCTCGAGCAGCCTAGGGCCTGCTCGAGCGAGTTAGTGCTAGAAACCTTTTAAAAATGGAGATAGAGGGGATCGCTCAAGTAGCCCCAAGTCCGCTTGAGCGAACTATCGGCGAATTGATTTTAAGTGGCGGGTTAAGACATTTCTCCCTCATTCTTTTCACTCCTCTCTCTCTAGACCAAGAGTTGAGATCTAGGGTTGGGTTTGGTTATTTCTTAGAGCCTTGTTTGTTCCTCTAGAGTGGATTCCTTGCTTCCCTTTTGATTGAACACCCATTGGAGGCTTGAGCTTAGCGTTGAAAGCTTCATCCTCATCCACCAGTTAGAGATTTGGTCGATTAGAGCTTGCTCGGGTTGGTTTCAAGTTGCTTGAGCTTCAAAAAGGTAAGATCTATGACTATCATTGAATGTTAACTTGATATGAGTTGTATATTTGAATATATATACATGAGAGCGTGAAAATCATATTTTAAAAACCCTAGGCCAGGGTTTGATGGTAGATCTTGACAAATCTTAAACTTGTGAATGATTTAAGATAATTTTAACTCATTGTTGTTGTTGGATATGGTTGAAATTGAAAGGTGAGAAGTTAGGGTTTTGGTGGTGGGTTAACCTTTGCGAAATTGGGGGTTTTTGAATTAATGAACCTAATAATGAAATTGATTGATGATTTGGTAAATTTTGGATTGTGGGAACCTAATTGCAAGCTTGAAATTTATAAACTTGATAATATAAGGGATGATGTGTTGGGGTTTTGAGTAAACCTAATGAACATGATGAACTTTTGGGAACCACAAAGTGTTGGTTAGGGGTTTTAGTTAATTTAACCTTATATGTATTTGGTGTTGATGAGAGGAACCATGTTAGGTTGGACTCGCGTTTGAGAATTGCCATTTGATAAAATAAAAAGGACCGATTTGGATCTATGGATCGTTCAACGGTTTGAATATCTCCTCTGTGAAAAACTAAAAAATTGTGTAGATTGGGTGACTTGTCCTTCAGCTAATAACTGAGAGCAAGGTATTAGTCGCGGCGAGTTATAGAACACACCATTACTTAGCGAGTCTCACGTGGCCCGGTCGGTAGTAACATGGCGTGGGTCTATAAGCTCGTCTGGCATCGACTCCTAGATTGTAAACCATGAGTTGGTTCAGATATGAGAAAATAACGTGTGTGCATATGTGAGTTATGAAAATGGAGAACTCAAAATGGGTGTAATAAAAGGGGATAAAAGACTAAGAGATGGGTTTGAATGTAAAAGTGGGTTTATCCTGCATAAGGACAAACTAGTTGTGTGAATGAGATTTTAATAGAAATGGAGGTTATTTTTTGATAAAATTATGTGTTGCATTCGCATAACCATCCTCGCATATCTTGTTTATGTTCATTGCTAGTCAATTTCCAACGAGTCTCAGTTCATGTTGTTTATAAATATTTCAGGTGATAGCGAAAAGAAGGCTATGGAGTGAGAAGCATGATCTTGAAGACCCCTTTTGTGTAGTTTTAATAGAATTACATATTCTTGATAACACCTTTTAAGAATTCAAAAGATAAATGTAATTCTTTTTCAATACTTGGATAAACGTTTTGTGGGTTGGAGTAACTCATTTTGTAAGGCTCTAAAGTCATGATTTCATAACTTATATGCATGTGAGGGCGTGAACTTATGTTTTGGGTTGGATTCATTTGTTTCGAAATGGAATATTATGTTTTCAAATGTTAGTTTTTTGAGTTTTTGTGTTGAATGGAGTTATTTCATTACTAAACGTATGCTTTACTTCAAGTTTTAGCCTATCTAAAAGCATGTTTAAAACTTGGAAAAAATAAGTGTTCTCCCAACACTTAGAAAACTTTTCAGGATTTTGGCTAGAAAATCCTTGGATACCTCACTGCTCGAGCAGTGGATGGTTCGCTCGAGCGGATTCCTACTGTGTGGAATTTTTCGAGGCTTTGTTTAAAAAGGGATTTTGTTGCGTACATTCTTGGGCATCCCTTGGTGTACAAAATGGCACATTTTGGGAACTGTTTATAAGAAAAAAACTAACTTTTACTCTTCTCTTTTCCAACAAGATTTGATGCCTTGTTTCGTTTTCTCGTAAAGAAACGTTTTAGAAACTCTTTTGGTTAAGAAGTCTTTAAATCGGGTTATTGTCTTATCATCCGCTTGGGTTTTATATTGCTACGAAATTGGGGCATTACAGATTTGTATCAGAGATTTAGGTTTGAATACCTAGGTGTCGTGGGAATGGTTAATCCATTGCGTGAGAGTTACATTGATGTGCGACATCCATGTATTTGTGTGTTAGCATGATATATCTTTAAAAAAACATAATATTTGCATGTTATGTGTTGGCTGGGTATGGAGTTTGGATTTCCAAGATGATGTATCTTGCCTTTGAGTGTCTGGTCGACTAGCTTGGGGTTCGAGTTAGAAAGGCGTTTGGCCGACATTCATTCTAACTAGAGATCCAAACAAGTCACCCAGATTGACATGTCATTCCGATTAATCCTATTCATTGTGTGAGATGCATTGATGTTATGATATGTTTTACGTGATAGCATGGGAAAAGATGATATTGTTTGTAGGAGATGAGTTGGTTTAGGCCATGATATTGATATCTCTCTTTATTCTTTGTTATATATAGAGCGATGTTGCTGAGACGAGGTACGGGCCGAGGTCACGATCGAGGTTGTGCGTATGCCCAGGTTCCAAAAGAAGGAAACATGCATGCCCCACAAAAATAAGCAGGCGGCATTAACGTTGTTCAGGAGATGCTAATGATGATGTGATCTTTAGCCAAGGCAGCTAAGGGTGGAGCTAGAGGTCCTGAGCCAAGGGCTACAGTGGCAATGAGAGAAGGTTGGATCCCCCAACCTTCTCTGGGAAGATGAACACCAAAGTTGCAACTGAGTGGTTAGAGGTGACCATAACGATCTTTGATACCCTAGAGATCGTGGAAGATGAGTTGAGGGTAATGTTGGTGGCGTTTCAACTTCGAAAAGACGCAAGAGAGTAGTGAGAGTTTGCCAAGATCACTGTAGAGGGCACGTGGACTGCTTTCACTAGGGCCTTCCTCGAGAAGTACTTTTTGGGATCTTCAATGGATACCTACTGTAAGAAATTCCTTTCCCTCATCCCGGGTACCCTATCAGTGGTCCAGTATGAGGCTATGTAACGACTCGATTTTCTAAGCCTCTAGATTAATAACGTTAAATCAACTGAAATTAGATTTTCATATTAGGGTTAGATCAAGAGGAAGAATCCTGAAAGATTAAGCCTAGGATCGAATCTTGGAACCAAAAACCTTAATGCATAATGATATATCTTAACCAAAAAGAACCATCGAATAACTCAAAAATCAATAAAATCAAAAATCCCATAAGAGAGAAAAATTACAGTTTGGTCCAAAAATAATAACAAAATTTCGTAAATGACCCAATATGAAGACGTTCACAAATAACAAGGCTTTAAGTCCAAGGAATAGGAAAGCTAAGCACCAACTCAATAATTAAGAAGAAAATATACGTAAAGGCTTGATATTTCATAAATTTTAATAATTGCACATTTAACCCCAAACTTTTAGATAATTACACTTTTAGCTCAAGACACCCTACAATTTGTAAATCCATGCTAAGATACACACCTATTACTAAAATACCATAAAATTCTTCCATAATCACTCTAGAAATCATCAACAATCTTAGTCCTAACAAATTACACTCAAGTCCCTCAATTCTCTTTATTAGCACGAAAGTCTCTGAGGTATTCCTCATCCATTTTCTACAACAAACACTAACTCATAAATGAATATATATACATATATATATGAAAGTACCCGATTTCAAATTACGAAAATTAGCAATGAAAATCCACGAAGGCTAAAACCCCAAAATTCGGTTAAGACGGGAACAAAACCATAAGATTCAAAGTAAAACCCTACATAATATAGAATTCTCTAATACTAAATTCTAGAAATTGAAAATCATAAACAATCGTAAACTTATAAGTTAGTCCAATAAGATAGAGAAATTACGAAAAAAGTCAAACTGAACCCAAGTGTAATTTTATACATTATTTTAATCAAATAAGAATGAAACCCCAAGAAACAAGATTTAAACCCCAAACCGTTGGAGGCAGTTGATATTAAAAATTTAAAACCCTATAACTACATAAAATCATAAGATCATAATTCTACAACTTGACCGAAGAAAATCATGGATCATGAAAAATATTAGAAACAGAGTCCAAATAAAATTACAAAGCCCAATTAAGCCCAAATTGTAGTATTAGTGTCGGTTAGCCAACGAGATCTTAGGTCGGTAGAAGAATAGAAATCCTAACTCAATTCGAAATCCTAATTCGATCTGAAAACCTTAAAATGACCAAATACTCAAGGGGTAAAGCCCTAACGCTTAGAGAAGACTCCTAATGTCTTAAATTAAGTAAATAACATAAAATATAAAATAAAAAATAAAAAATAACAATTGGGATTAGTGCATCAAAAAGTCCTAAAAATCTAAATATTGACTCATGGATACCCTAAATTAGGTATTTAGATATAATTAAATAATAAAAGATAAAATAACAATAAAAATAACAAAAATGCCCTTGCATGGCTGGCTACATTGGGATTAGTGCATAAAAAGTCATTTTTTCCTTTTTAAGCTTAAAAATAAAAAATAATTGTACAAATTAAGCATTATTATGACCCAAGACTTTTTAAACAAGTAATATACATTATAATATAATATTATAGGCTAACAAAATCAAATAAATCATTATTAAAGTTCTTACACACCTAAATAAGTCAAAAAGTCAATTCTTGTCAAATTAGCTTAAATTGACTTAAAAGCTTATACCCACTTAATTAATTGCTATAAAAATTATGATATTTCATTGAAAGACTAAATTACTTATAAACATACTAAAATAATAGGCTTTAGTAGGATAAGACACCAAAAAGATATATAAAATTAATATTTTAGGTGTTTTCTTGCACAAAATGGTACCAAAACCTAATTTAAACCTCAAATTAATACAAAATCAGTTTTGTACTACCCCAAACTGCCCCTAGACGAAATCCTCACCTGCCAAATCTGATATATGTAAGTCTCAAAAGCATTCCCACCTCCCATGCAACCAATCAAAGTTTAGAAAATTTAAAAAATACTTACACCTTAATTATTAAATATATTATCACAATTTTTATAAATAAGGCTCTATATCCCTCATTATCCTCCTCATTTTCGTGCAACATAGTGAGAGAGAGAGTATAGAAAAAATTTGTAAGTGTTACTGGAGTGAAAACGAAGAAGAAAGAAGGCGAGTTCAAGAGAATAGGTCTTTGAAGACCAAGGAGCATAAAGCTAAGCTTTATTAGTCAATTTTGACTCTTTAGGCCCTTAAACATGTAAGTAAACTTCCTAAAACCCTCTACCATTCTCTTACAAAATACCCCTCAGCCCATCTCTATAAACACCTCTAAGAATAAGAAACTAAAAATTTATCAAAAAAGCGTTGTAGGGCCAAAATAGGGGTTGTTCATGTTTAAATGGTTGTTAGACATGGTTACATGTGGCTATATTTGAGTTTAATGGCTTGTATAGGTTCTGGAACCTTGGTATGTATAAATATATTACATGCATGCAAAGAAAATACATTAAATTTAAACATATCATGAGCTAAGTTATCAAAACCCTAAATGGCCAAAATTTCTAGGCATATTAACTTTCTATCTCGAACTTTAAACTACCACAACTAATTGTAGAAACATGATCTAAGTGTGATTTTTATGTCCAAACCTAGATTTTTAAGTTTTGTTTCATACAAAATTGGTTAGAAGTGATTTCGCTGGGTAGAACTCAAGATACACCATTTTTACCGAAAAGTGTTAAGATTTTGACCACTTTGGATTGCAGACATAAATAACCTAGGTTAGAGTGAGAACCGAGTTTAGGTCAAAACTTAAAACTTATAGATAACATGTTTATCTTAATGTCCACCAACAATGACCCAAAAATATGAAGTATTGATAGGTCAAAACCCTTTCCAAAATCACTATTGTAAATTAGTGACTGATAGAGCTCTCTGTCACATATTTTTGTAGGATTAAAAACTTATATTTTTAATGACCAAATCCAAAAATGGTTTTCATAAGAAATGTATCTAACATATTAAACTAGATATGGACCCAAAATTAGCGCAAAATACCCTCGAATGATTCCCCAAAGGTCTTATGCCTTCTCTGTTGAAAATCGTTTATGCTGAAACTTTTTATGCTGATTGGACCCACTTCCTAAAATGGCCAAAATCATCAACTTGATCCAAATCACTAGCTTTAGTACAAAACATGAAACTTGTAGGGGACACCTTAAACTAAAATTTTCCTAAAAATTAGACCCATGACCCTTGAATTGATTCTCGAAAACCAAGGCCAATAGAGGCCCAAATTCTATACTTTTTCTCTGTAAAGTGCTGAATAATTTTCTCTTAATTAAAATAAATGATCCTTTCGCCCTAGGATCTGACATCAGTGTTAAACATGAAAGTTGTAGAAAATATTTTTATCTAAATGGTGTCCAAATAATCAAAACTTAACTCCATGTCTAGGTACCCCAAAACATTGTTGAGGTTTTTAATTTAACAATTGAACATTTACCTAAATTTGGTTAAGTGTATAAGTGGCATGTCACATTGGGGGATTTAAAGATATGGATTTTAAATGAATTATGTTAAATGATTGGTGTATGAAAATGAGTAATTAATGAATATAATCCATGCTGCTAGGTTGAATATATGTCTCGTGAATTATCGCTTGTGCTTTACATACTTGTACTCTATACTCATAAGTTTACAATTCCATGCAAAGCATACATATGTCATTTTAGCTCACGTCATGATCAATTTATACATGTGAATCATAAATAGCAGTTGCATATGTCATATCACATCAACATTGGGTTGGGTTTCGCAGGGTTCACTATTTTGTTTTGAGAAAAAAATGAAAATTAAATCTTAGGGTTGGTATTATGATTAATGGAATTAAAATATTGTGATATTAGCTAAATGCCCTGATTGTGATATTGGCTATATACCCTGATTTGTTTTGAGATGATTTTACCCCAAGATCTAAATGCACCTTATTGTTTATGATGTATATTTTTTGTGAAGGCGGTTTGGGTGGTGTAATAATAGAAGTTGGATTTCACGATCCCACGTTTGACCTTAACCTGAGATTCGAGAGCCTGACTGTTGACTTGTCCATGCCCTAACCGTTAGTGATGACCCTGTTGGACACTTAGTCCGTTGCGTAGTCATTCCACGGCTTAAGGAACGCTCTTTATCGGTCTGTAAACTTGGTTAGCGTGATTGGGATCATGGGGTTTAGGATGGTTCACCTTGATTTTGGAGAACCTAAAATAACTTAAGTTTAAATTGGGTTAGAAAATAAAATTGATTGCATCGCATTCATTTGCATCACGTACTTGCATAAGTGTTTTTATACATGCTTACCTTATCGTAAATGCCAAATTTGTTTGTCTCCTCGACTATAAATTGTACTGGATGTTATATGATATGTATTGTAGAATATTTTGTTGTGAGTTTGGTTAGAAGGTTTAGGGAGTTTGCTTCTGGGCTTTGGCTCATGGCATTCGTGCCACAGGTGAGGCAGAAGAACCTTTTAAGAAAGTCGCACCCGAAGAAGAAGGAGGTTTTGAAGAGCGAGGTGAGTGGCAGGAACTAGCCGACCTCGACGATGCGAATTGAAGAAAACTGAAGTTCATTCTTTTTGGTCTTTTTTGTTCAGTTTCCACGGGCTTATTGTAATTTTTGTTGAATTTTTTTGTAAAACTGCAAACGTTATGTATTTTTGATCAGTTTAAAACTCTTAATGATGTAATATTTATGATATCTAAATATGATGGAATGGCTAGAATATTCCCCTTATCTATACTTATGTATGTCTCGACGTGCCCGGAGGATGGGGCGTCACAGTTGGTATCAGAGCCTAGGTTCAGTGAACCTTCAGGCCATGGGTTATGGAAAATCATATGTTCTGTCACGTAGAAGCTCTATAGGGTGGGTTGTGTTAATTATAATTATCATCTATACATTATAAGAACTAAAATCTGCTGCGTCTAAGTCTTATAGCCAGTCGTATTAGAACGTTACTGGGATCAAAAGCAGTGGGGAATCTACATGTGAAGGATGAGTACGGGCATCAAGATCGAAGACCGAAGATTCATGCAACAAGTTATTTTGTTTTAAGGGAGGTAGACGAGAGTATGCATTAGGAGAAGTTTTAGAAATCACCTCGAGAGCCACCGTTAGAACCCCATAACTTCGTCCTTATAACTTCCATTCTTGTTTACCTTAAGTCTTTATATAAACTTTTATACCCAGTTGAAATTCTTTGCTTATCCTTCCTACTAATAACACCGGTCCTCAGCAATGCTGTCCAGTATCATTCGTAGGTAACCCTTCTACACCCAAGTCTTGTTAGTAACCCTATTGGGAATTTCATCCTAAAAAATATTCTTATCTTTGAGTGTTCATTGTTAAGTCATGCCTAGATGATGACCAGTATTCGCATTTGATTGTCCTTCAATTCAAGTCATCATCCTTGAACTAACTCTTTATTCGTAGAACTTAATATCATTCCTTTAGCCCTGAACATTTGACATCGCTAAGATCCTCTGCCACCGTTCATCTTCCCATGACTTCAATACTACACCCGAAAAAAGTAATTTTGTGAATTCTTAAAAATCCCAACCTGGGGAGTCGACTTGGATGCTTGAATTGAAGTACATTAGGCCAACGTAACTTCAGAAAAAATATCCACTTTGGCTACCCATTGCTTAAATATATCTTTTGTCAAGATCTCATGTTGCACAGATTGATCCCGAGAACATCTCCTTTTGTAATATTCATTAATTGTTCATCTATTATCCCCCAATGCATCTAAGCCTAAACCGTCCTCTCAATATGGGTCAACGATGATTGTCTTAGCCTTGACCTAACCTAATCCAACTTTTGAACCATCTTAGAAAATTTTTCTCGTTGAATCTCGATAAAGAACTTGTTCACCTTCTCTTAACTGCCTTAGCCCCAACTGTATCTCGTGCAGCCTAGTATGTCATTCGAGATCCTCGGATAAACTCTTACCCATTCACCGCCTTAGATCGCCTTCCTTGAAACTAGTAAAATTGAGCTGACTATCTTTATTGAACCCCGCGCATGTTTTTTCTTGTCGACCTTCAAAACCTTGCCCCGTAGATCTGAGAGTAACAATGATTGTCTGAATATTACGTCTCATTCGGAGGCTCTAACGGATTGAACTATGCCATCAAGGATCTACAGTCAAAGATGAAAGTTTTGCACTGGGAAACCTACGACATCACCACACGACAAAGTTTGAACTTTTCCAAACTAGTTCGTACCTAACCCACCTATCCAAAAGATGAGAGGTAACGTCATGCTTTAGACATTCAACTTATTATGCATGAAAAGGAAGTACATCCTCACGCATCGATACATACGCTGACCTTCTCATCAAATGATAGAATTCAAATTCTGCCTTGACTGTCTACGAACAAAGAATCTTGACCACGATAATGAACGTTTGGAATCTGATGAAGATTTAATCACCAAGCCACAATGGGTTGCAAGACTAGATAATCGCCACCGCCATACCTCTTATTGCGTTTAGTTTACCCTCGGACGATTAACTACCTAGTAAACGATCCAGTCATAGGAGGAGACCCTCAAACCCTACGTACCAACATGTCAGAGTCAAGCCTCATGAGCCAGAAGAAACTCTACAACCTTTGGGAGCACAAGGCAGTCGTCCGATGTTTCTACCCACGTCTATTTTAGATAGGCCATAGCAAGCTCCGCATTGAACCTTTTCTTTTCTTTTCTTTCAATGTTATATGTGTGTTTTGTGAACCTTTTTGAAAATCTTGTATTTATTATGCACCCGAGCTTGTATTGTCTTACACTTAACCCCACAAGATCCCAAAACGTGAAAATAATCAAGAATTGAAACAACCCCTAAATCATAAGATACTTTTTTTTAGGATGCCTGGTAGATGACCAAACCACCACCGACAAACTAGTGGACCCATAGATGACGAAGCACCTGGATTAGCCTAAGTTTTATGAGAGCTTGCCACCAGCACTAACTGTCCCCATGTGCGTGATAGAACGTGGCTCTTATCGAAGCTTAGAAGACAGCAAGCCCCTACGTTTAGGGGAGGAGTAGAACCGAAAGAGGCCGAAGAGTGGTTGAGGGCCATCAAAAAGTTATTCAACTCTATGGGAGTTCAAGTTGAGGCAGATCGAGTAGCTTTAGTAGCTCACCTATTAGAAGAAAAAGCAGACCATTGGTGGTCTATGATCAACAACACCCAAGACGTGGTAGCCTTAACATGGGCTCAGTTCGAAGGGTTATTGCTGAGAAGTATTTTCTTACTCCCCTCCGTCAGGGACATATTAGAGAATTTCTAGAACTTAAGTAAGGATCGATGGCGATAACCTAGTATGCTAACCGCTTTAAGGAGTTGCGCCGCTTTACTGCAGCCATTATACCTGACGAAGATTCGAAAGCGCGAAAGATTGAGTGGAGCCTAGAGCCATCAATTCGGGAAAGGATCGTTTGCATGCAACTTCCCACTTATGCACAAGTCGTGCGGGCGGCACCAGTAGCAGAATTAGAGTTGGAAAATTCAAGAAGGATTTGGACCCAAAAGAAAAGGGTCTCCTAAAGCCTTTGGAGCTGACCCCACCCCCAATTCCTTTGCCACCTAGATATAACCCTACCCAGTACTGCGCCTTCTGCTAGGGGTACGGTCACTTAACTAACAATTGCATGAGGATCCGGCATGAGATTCAGGACTTGATAGAAAACAAGGTGATTCCTCCAACTGCCACTCAGAAATTGAATGTTACCACCAACCCTCTGCCAAACCATGCGAACCAGCAAAATGTAAACGCCGTTGAAGGGGAGTCAAAAGGATTTGATCCCAAAAAATTTATAGATTCCACAATAGAAGCAAAACTAATTACAGTTCTGTCGTCTGGTCTGAAAGTACTGCTACTTAATGACCTTATTCAGGATTTGATATGTAATAACCCAAACTCAGGAATACGAATAGAAAAGAAAGAACATCTCAAAATAAACGAAATCTCGAACCTAAGTTTGGTAAGATGAACCGGTTCGATCGTTTAACCTTTTTTTGCTTGAGACCTGGGATAGAGAGGGAACCACACAAGCATATATTAAAACTCTAATATTGAGGTTAAGAACTCAAGGTTATAAGACCAAGTTGTTTAAGACAAGAGTTAAGCTCGAAAAGTCTTAAAAAAACTCAAATTTTGATACATGGATACCCTAAATCAAGGATTTAAGTACAATTAAGTAGTAAAGAACAAAATAATATCAAAAATAACAAAAATACCCCTTAGTGGCTGACCACCTTGGGAAGAGTGCCAAAAAGTGACTTTTTGCTTTCTTTATAGATTAAAATAATGAGAAATGTATTAAGTTAAGCATTATAATGATCCAATACTTGTTGAACAAGTAATATACATAATAATATAGTGTTATAGGTCAACAAAAGCAAGCAAATTATTATTGAAGGTCATACACAACAAAATAAGTTAAAAAGTCATATATTGCCAGAATAGGTTAATTTGACTTAAAAGACAACATCTATTTAATCAAGTGCTATAGAAACTATGATAATACATGAAAATACTATATTTCTCATAAACATACTAAATAATAGGACTCAATAGGAAAAGACACAAAAAAGATATATCAAATTGACTTTTAAAGCATTTTTTTGCACAAAAGGGTACGCAAACCAATGCAAAACCCCTTGATTGATGTGGGGTCAAATTTTTATCCCCCGAAACTGATCCTAGCTGTAATCCCTCAACCAAAATCTGATTTATCTCCCTCAAAACTATCACCATGTCAAATCAACCCATGTGATTTGCAAGAAAAAAGGATTTAAAATTTAATTTTTGGTTCCCTAGTCTTTCCCTATATAAACAAAGCCAAACACCACTTTCCCTCTTCATTATTTTTGTCCAAGAGAGGAGAGAGGTCAGATTTGAGTGTTCTTGAGGTGTTCCTTAAGTTTGAGAGAGAAAGGAGGGAGAAGAAAAGAAGAAAGGAAGAAAGGAAGGAGAAATCAAGGAGAAGAGTTTTTCTAAAGCTAAGTCTTTTCATCCTACCATCCTTGAGCCCTCTAAACAAGTAAGTAAAACTTCTAAACCTTATGTCTTATATCCCTCAAAATATTTCCCAACACATCCCTTTAAACATTCTAAAAATCGAGAACCGAAATCAAACCGGAAAGGCGTCGTAGTTGGAGATTTGGGGCTGTTATGTTTATGGGGGATATGAGATGTTGTTGTATGTTGTTATCTTTGCGTTTTATGACTTCTAAGTATGCTAGAGCCCTTATATTAATGTTTAAAATACAATCATGCAAAGAAATGAAACAAAAACTTGACATGACATAAGCAGAAGACTTGGACCCTAAGAAACTTGATTTTGGAGAACATATATGTTTCTGTCCTAAACATTGGAATGCCATAACTCAATGTGAAAAATTGATCTAAGCATGTTCTTTATGTCCACATTTATCCTTTTGTGTTATCTTTCTTCCAAAGTTGGTTTCAACTCATTTGAATAAGTAGAACTCGAGATATTGCAATGTTACCAAAGTGTGTCATTTTCTAACCTATCAACACTACTGACCTGAAAACCCTAGTTTGCAATGCGATCTGAACTTTTTTCAAAACATGATCATTGTAGATAACATGTGTATCTATCGACCCACCGAAAATGAGAACAAAATATTGAGTTTTGATATGTCAGAACCCCTTTCAAAGTATCTATTGAGTTTCAGCCTTCAAGGGACACTTCTGTCACATATTTTTGTGTTGCCCAAAATCCTTATTTTTAGTGACCTATTCCACAAGTGGTCTACATGAACATTGTAACTAACATATGAAAGTACTTGATTCCCAAATAGCAGACCTTAAAGCCTTGGGATGTTATCCAAAACCGTTTCAAACCCTCTGTCCAAAATCGGCTCTGCTGAGTTTTGGCGGTTGACAGAACTTATTTTCTAAAATGGCCAAAACATCTAACTTGTTCCACACAACTACCCTTATCTCTAAACATGATACTTATAGGGAACATGTTGAACTAGAACATACACAAAAATGGGCTCATTTGGACTTGATATGATACCCCACAACTGAGACCAACAGAGACACTTTTTTGACCAATTCTCTGAGCAAGTGCTGAACCATTTTCGTTTCCGTCAAGTTTTTAACCTAGTTGCCTAAGGTTCTGGCCTTGGTGTAAAACATAAAAGTTATAGAGAATATTATAATCTAAATTGTCACCAAAAATCATAATCCAACTCCAAGTCTAAGTACCTCAAAATGCTGCGGTACTTTAAAATTTAATGATTGGAAGAGAGTAATAAATGGTTAAGTTAAATCCTTAAACAAGTGAAGGATTGGGTAAGTGCGTAGTACTCCTTAAACCAAGAAAGAAAGTAACCATGGTCCCAAAAATCAAGAAAACATTCAATAGATAGAATCATTTTAGTACTTCACGTTCTAAGAGGCGTAGAACTCCGTGTTGACGGTTAAGTCATGTTTGCTTGCTAGGCATGGGAGTTTTGTTACCCGAAGAGCAAGCTTAGCTCATTGACAAATGCTCAGTTTGTATGCATGTAAGATAAGGTGATAGTGTATACCCATTATCTTGAACTTGAGTTTATGTAAATGATACATGAAAATGCTTTGAAGCGTATGTTTTGAATTATAACCAATTTAACAATCGCATGAACCTGTTATTTTCAAAAGTCATGATATTTTTAATTCAAGTGTACTATCCATGATATTTTGAGCTAGCATGATGTTACTATAAAAGTATGGTTAATGTTGTGTGGTTGTTCCAAAGTGCCAAGTTACAAGAGTTTTCAGCCCTTTATATCCCATTGTGAGGGAGGTTACCAAACTATGGGTGTTGTTTGTCCCTATATGGGAGGTTTCCCGTTGAGTAGGGGATTTTTCTTTTAAGACTTTTGGGCTGAGTCCCAAGTGTTAGCACATACCACTCGTGCTTGGTAGGGAGTGGCCCTTATTCCATTACGTTGTTATCCGTGCATTGCGTATTGAGGTTACAGTACTGTCAGAACTCCCGATCGTGAGGTTAACGACTACTTGGATATTGTTGGGGTTTGAGTCTAGATTTGAGAAAGTGGTCATGCTTTTTAAATTTTTGGCGGTTAAGCCAGGAACATATTTTTATTTGCAACACTGAGAAGGTTCTGTATAATATATGATATTTTCATGTTCAATCAAATGCACCAGTTTCTATAGTTTCGTGAAAAATGTTATGAACTGCTTTTAGAAAAGAGTTTTCAGTTATCCTTAACTATGTAACTATTTTTTTATTTATGATAATACTAAGTGCGCTCTCCTGTAACCTCTGTGATTGCAGATAGCAGTAACGGTTGGGAGTTAGTCCACCACAGGCATCGTCAAGTAGTTTTGGCTCAGTTTTCTTTTGTTTAGTTTTTAGTTTTGACAGAGCTTCATATATAAGACCCTGGAGGTTTTTTATGTTTTAGAAGTAATGTATGCCCTTGGGATGGCGAATCCCTTGTGACTCATGTATATCTCTTTTGAAATTAAGGTGTTGTGGTTGCTTAGAAGTTCTTGTTTGGTCTCTTAATATCTTTACCCCTTTTCTTTCTCTTTGCCCGTCAGTCTGCGGGGGGATCACATCCCTTTGTACAGGTTTGGTGCCTTGCGGGATTGGGGTGTTACATTTTTGTATTAGAGCTCTAGGTTATAGGTTCTATAGACATGTCAGAGTCTAGTCCGTGGTGGGCCGTAAGTTAAGCATGTCATCTCGCGGTCTGTTGAGGAGAGTGGTTTAAGCCTGGGATTATCATACCTTTACCTTTGAGCATCTGACTGACTGGTATTGAGGTCCATGTAGGAAACACGTTCTGTAGACGCAGGATCCTAATTGAAAGTCAGCAAATTATCAGATTGGGGAGATAACCCAGGAGGGGACTTGTGTTGATATCGTTTTACGAAGTCTAAGTGGATTATCAGATCAAGGGAGACGAACCTTGTGTCATTAAAACCTTTCGTAGACAATTTGTTCTTATCCTTATGTCTATAAGTTGGACTCCTATGTCAAGCCCTAAGTCATAGCTTTCCTACGATTGGAAGAAGCGTGGAGGAATTCAGATGGAGCGTCATTCAACCCGAACCAGTATAATGAGGCACGACAAGAAGAATCTCCGCAAGAGGGACCGGTGGAACCTGATCCAACCACTAAGATGTTGGAGGCAATCGTAAGACTGACCAAACAGAACGCGAATTGGATCACGATGCGAGCTGAGAGGAGCAGTAACCCCTTAATCAAACAATTTAAGGATCTGAGTGCAAAGGAGTTCAAAGAAACCCTTAGCCCTACAAAAGTAGAAAACTGATTGAAGGATGCTGTGCATATTCTGGATAAGTTGGGGGTAGATGCAGATTATAGGTTTGACCTCATTGCTTTTATGTTTAGGGGAGAAACATACTACTAGTAGGAAGCCATGGAACGGTTCTGGAAGATGTTGGTACCAGGTGTTAAACCTCCCGTACCCTAGAGAATCAGTTGGGATCGTTTTGAGAAAACTTTCGACGCGTAGTACAAGCCCATAAACTACAAGCATGTGAAAGAGCAGAAATTCATTGACCTAGAACAAAGAAGGATGACTGTGGTAAAATTCAAGATGAAGTTTACAGAGTTGTCGGGATATGCCACCCAACTTATACCTAATGAGAAGATAAGGTGTAGAAGGTTCAAGAATGGATTAAGTTTTTGGATTAGGACAAGGATGACGGTTCTCGAGATGAATAACTACACAAGGCGGGTGAACATAGTGCAAGATGAATTGTAATGCGGGCCAGAAGGACCGGTAACTCTTTAGTTAAACAATTCAAGAATTTTGGTACCAAGGAGTTTGTGAAAACGGTTAATCCCACTGACGTTGAAAATTGCTTGAGCGGAGGAGTGCACGTTTTAGATAGACTGAGTTGTTCATGTGGTAAGTTCTTAAGTATCGATTTATATTCGTTTGATATCTAAACTGTGTAACTCGTATGGAGTTGGTATTCGATTTCCATTGTGGTATCGGTATGAGTCACAAGGAAGTTGCTTTCGAAAATCTTTTGTGATGTGACCCATTAGGGAAAACCTGTTTAGATTAGTGCATAAAGGTTGCTTGTATAGAGTAGAAATTTTCTCATGGGAATGTGTGGACTCTATGTATGAGAAGTTGAAGGGTGATATAATTCTATTGTTTTTGGTGGAGTTACGAAGCAACTTAGTGTGAGTACGCAGGGGGAATAAGTGTTTGGATAAGAAAAGTGAAAGCACAAGTGAAACTGTACGAATTAATGGGTATGGTTTTTGTAAATTGACCTTGAGTGAATCGAGTGTCTTGGTAAAATGCGGGTAAGATGAAATAGTTAAAGTGTGAAAGTGGTTTTTGGTTTGGTTGTGCGGCAGAGAATGTGTGCAGGGATTGAGTGATGATAGTAAGAGACTTTAGAATCAGGAGTTAGTACTGTACGGTTAAAGCATTGTTGGGTGAGTGGTACGTATGTGAAGGAAAGATGCGAATGTATATTGTGGTATGACGAGGGTTGTGTTTGGGTTTGTACGGGTAAACATATACCTGTGACGCATTAGGTTTAGCCCTAGTGACGCATGAGGTTCAAGTGGCGGTATTAGTCTTGATGGTCGTAAGGCTGGAGTGGTAATTAAAAGTGTGTGTAAAGATTGTATGTTGAAGACAGAAGATAGGGAGATGTTAGTAGATTTGTTGCCTTTGGTTATGTCTGAGTTTGATTTGATTCATGGGATGGACTGGTTGTCATCCTACCATGCATCGCTAGACTATGTTAGGAAAAGAGTAATCTTTAGGATATCCAGGGAGGAGGAATTCATTTTTCCAAGGAGACAAGAGTAGAACACCTATCCGTATCGTGTCGGCCATTAAGGATTCGAAGATGTTGAAGAAGGGTTGCTAGGGGTTTTTGGCACATGTGATGGACATAGAGATGGAAGAAAAGAAGCTTTCGGAGGTACCAGTGATTTGTGAGTTTTTAGATGTTTTTCCAGATGATTTACAAGGATTACACACAATTCAAGAAGTGCAGTTTACAGTCAATCTCTACCCGGGTACGGTACCCATATCTATTCCTCTCTACAGAATGTCACTTGCTGAGCTACTAGAGTTGAAGGAATAATTACAGAAGTTATTAGAAAAAGGATTCATCCGACCTAGTGTCTCATCTTGGGGAGCACATGTACTGTTTGCGAAAAAGGAGGATGAAACACTTAGAGCGTGTATCGACTATCGATAATTGAATAGGGTGATCGTTAAGAACAAGTATCCTTTGCCTAGGATAGACGACTTGTTCAACCAGCTGTAAGGAGCCAGAGTGTTCTCAAATACAGACTTGAGGTCAGGATACCATCAATTGAAAGTGTAGAAGTCAGATATACCCAAGACTGCCTTTAGGACCCGTTATGAGCATTAGGAGTTTGTGGTGATGCCTTTCGGGATAACAAATGCGCCTGCTATGTTTATGGAACTGATGGATCGGGTGTTCATAAGCTTTCTAGACAAATTCATAATTGTGTTCATAAATGACATTTGGATATATTCTCGGAGTGAGAAGGAACACAGGAAACATTTGAAGATTTTTTTACAGATCCTGAGGAAGCACTAGTTTGTATGCAATAATTCAAAAAGTGTGAGTTTTGGTTGAATCGAGTGGTGTAGCTGGGTGTGTTATATCTGGAGGGGGATTACAAGTGGACCCAATGAATGTGGAAGTGGTAGTCAATTGGAAAAGGCCAACTAGCGTGACTGATATACGAAGCTTTTTGGGGTTAGCTAGTTATTATCGACGTTTTATTCGGGATTTTTTCTTGATTACGAAACCCTTGGCTCGATGAACTCAGAAGAATGTCAAGTTTGGATGATCCGACGGATGCGAACGAAGCTTTCAAGAGTTGAAGTCCAAATTGGTGTCAGCACCTGTACTTACCCTTCTGTCAGCCGACGAGGGCTTTGTTATTTATGGTGACGCGTCACACTAAGGTTTGGGTTGCGTTTTGATGCAACACAGGAAGGTTATCGCCTATACGTATAGACAATTAAAACCTCATGAGAATAATTACCTTACCCATGATCTAGAGTTAGCTGCAATTGTCTTCGTGTTCAAGATATGGAGACAATATTTGTACAACGTCTCTTGTGAGATCTTTACGGATCATCAGAGTTTGAAGTATATTTTCACCCAGAAAGAGCTGAACTTGAGGTAAAAGAGATGGATGGAGTTAATTAAGAATTATGACTACATGATTCACTATCATCCCGGGAAGGCTAACATCGTGGCTGATGCCCTAAGTCAAAAATCATTTGGGAAAAATAGCGCATCTACGAGCGGTACAAACTGGTACATTTTCTGAAATGCGAACGGTTAGAACCCACCTTGCCATAGGAAAGAATGGAGGCCTATTAGCAACTCTGAGCATGAGACTAACTTTTTTTTATATCAAATTCGAGCTGCTCAATTGGCGGATAATCAAGTTGTCAAGATAAGGGCGAAAATAGCGGCTAAAGGGAAGACAAAATTTGAAATTTAAAATGACGTGTTGTGGTTTAGTCATAGATAGTACGTGCCCAATAATGGGGAGTTGAGGAGGCAAGTCTTAGACGAAGCGCATAATTCAACATACACCATGCACCCAGGAAGTACAAAGTTGTATAGAGACTTAAAGGAAATATATTGGTGAAGTGGGATGAAGAAGAACGTAGAGAATGTCGTGACAAGATGTTTAGTATGCCAGCATGTTAAGATTGAACACCAAAGCTGACAAGATTATTACAATCGTTACCAGTACCCGAGTGGAGGTGGGATCATAATACCATGGATTTCGTAACTGGACTCCCTTGAACACCCAAGGGGAGTGATGCTATTTGGATAATTGTGTATAGGTTAATGAAGTCAACTCACTACCTACCAATAAAGATGACGTATTCTGCAGGTCGATTTGCACAGCTTCATATCGATGAGATCGTTAGGCTTCACGAAGTACCAGTTTCTATAGTATCGGACAGAAACCCACATTTTACGCCCTGGTTTTGGCCAAGCTTACAAGAAGCATTGGGGAGTACTTTAAAGTTTAGCACAGCTTTCTATCTACAGATTGACGGTCAATTGTAGAGAACAATTCAGACCTTAGAAGATATGCTTAGAGCATGCATTCTAGACTTTATTGTAAGCTGGGAGGAACATTTATCATTGATTGAGTTCGTATATACCAATAGTTTTCAATCAACTATAGGGATGACCCCTTACGAAGCGTTGTATGGTAAGAAATGTTGAAACCCAATTTGTTAGAAATAAGTCAGAGAGAGAAGTTGTTTTGACCTGAGATAGTTCAAATTACCACTGATAAGATTAAGTTGATCTGAGAGAGATTGAAGCAATCGCAAGACAGGTAGAAGAGTTACGCAGATAATCAGAGATGCGACCTGGAGTTTGTAGTGGGGGACCGTGTGTTCTTAAAGATACCACCATGGAAGGGTATGATTAATCCAAAAGAGTTTTGCCCGATAAGGGTGTGTGTGTAAGTCCTACAAAGGTATTGTGCGAAGCTTGGTAAGGGTGAGGGTTGGTCTTCAAAGGCATTGAGTTGTAGTTCCTTTTAAGGATAAGTGTTAGCCTTTGATGGCATTTTGAATTGCTGTATAGAGTCGTGTGTTAGAAACTATTAGTTTGAACTGTGGTGTAACGACCCTTCTCAGACCCTGGTATTAGTGATGGATAGTCCACAAGGCTATAGAATACGAAGGAGGTTCAAAACCCTAACTCGAACCGAAAACTCTAACTTCGGCCCGAAAATCCTAAAAAGGTCTAAAATGCAGGCAACAAAACCTTATCACCCAGAGAGTCTCCTAACATTATAAATGAAGTACATATCATGAAATATTGAATTAAAAATAAAAAATCCTCATAAATAGGGTAAAATGACCATTTTGCCCCTAATAAAGTAAAAAGTCTTTACAATTCACATTTTGACATATGGATACCCTAAATCAAGAATTTAAGTACAATTAAGTAGAAAAGGACAAAATAACATTAAAAATAAAAAAAATACCCCTTAGTAGCTGACCACATTCGGAAGTGTGCCAAAAAGTGACTTTTTACTTTTTTTTAGCTTAAAATGATGAGAAAGGAATTAAATTAAGCATTATGATGATCCAATAGTTGTTGAATAAGTAATATACATAATAATATAGTGTTATAGGTTAACAAAATCAAGCAAATCATTATTGAAGTTCATACACAACAAAATAAGTCAAAAAGTCATATATTGTCAAATTAGCTTAATTTGACATAAAAGATTACATCTATTTAATCAATTACAATAGAAACTATGATAATATATAAAAATAATATATTTCTCATAAACATACTAAAATAATGTATCTCAGTAGAAAAAGACACCAAAAAAATACATCAAATTAACTTTTAATGCATTTTCTTACACAATAAAGGCACGGAAACTGAGAAAAATCCCTTGATTGATGGGGGATCAGATTTTTGTCCCCCAAACTGACCCCATAGCTATATTTATCTTCCCCATGTCTAAATTTTAGCACACAAAAGTTGAATCAACTCAAATCAAACTCAAGTCTCATTTATTAAAATGAAGAAAAAAGTCATTTTTTGGTACTTTATGTCCCCCTCCTGTCCACTGGCGTTTGCCTATGTAAAGGAAGCCGAAGACTCTCTTCTCCACATGAAAATTTTGTCCAAGTGAGGGAGAGAAACCAGAACTCCTTGATCTTGAGTGTTGTGGTGAGTTTGAGGAAGAAATTGAGGAGAATTTCGAAAGCTAAGTCTAAATTTATCCTCCACCCTCATTTGGTCTCTCAAATAAGTAAGTAAAACGTCTAAATCTTATGTTTAATATCCCTCAAAATATCCCTCAACACATCTTTTTAAACACTCTAACAATCGAGAACCGAAATCAAACCGAAAAGGCATCGTAGTTGGAAATTTGGGGCTGTTATGTTTATGGGTGATATGAGATGTTGTTGTATGCTATTATTTTTGAGTTTGATGACTTCTAAGTGTTCTGGAGCCTTGATATTAAAGTTTAAAATAGAAGCATGCAAAGAAATGGAACAAAAACTTGACATGACATAAGTAAAAGACTTGGACCTTAAGAGACTTGATTTTTGAGAACATAAATGATTCTGTCCTGAACTTATTTCAAATAACTACCCTTATCTCTAAATATAAAACTTGTAGGAGACATGCTGAACTAGAATATACTAAAAAATGGGCTCATTTGGACTTGATCTGATACCCCAAATCGGAGACCAACCAAAGCATATTTTTGGTAAAATCATGAGAAAAGTGCTGAACCATTTTTGGTTAGGATGTTTTGTTCACGCCTTTGCCATAGGTTTTTGCCTTATTGATAAACATAAAAGTTGTAGCAAATATTTTTATCTAAATGGTATTTAAAAATCACAGCTTGATTCTAAGTCTAGATACCCCAAAATCTTATCGGCCATTTTAATTTAATACTTGATTTTTGGCTTTAAAATTTGCTAAGTGTATGTGTGAATACCTTGTTGTGAGACCCGAATTCTATATGATTATTGGTTTTAATTAGTTGAATTGTGTTTCTAAGTGAATGTATGATGATTTAGAATTCATGTAATCATGTTGAATCATATTTTAAGAATTATTGCTTGTACTTCACATACTTGTACCTTATACTTTGCGAATTATACAATGAACATTGCCATGCTAGTTGATGCCATGCTATAAATTGTTGCACTTGAGATTGATGGTACACATTATGAGCATTGTCATTTGCATCCTGTCATATTGGAGTCCATCTGTGCAAACCGTTGTTGGGATGGGCTTTATTGAAATTGCTGTTCTTGATTCTAAGTCTAGGACGTCCCTGGTTGTCTTTTTTTGAAAATGTTTTGGGATGAATCCCTCTTGTACACCCTAGGTGCGTCCTCGGTGTTACAGATTTGGTTTATACACCATGGGTGCATCCTAGTGTTTGAATTGATTTATGGATATTGTTGGGCACCATGGGTTCGTCGCTAACATTCTAATTTCGATAGCTTAGACTTTTGGGTTGACACCGGCGAAGGCATCACAAGTCTTAAGGTGGGACAAACCACTTGATATATGAGGGCGGTGACAATAAGTTCTGAAGTAATGACAGTAAGTTCTGAGGTAATGACAATAAGTCCTGAAGCAATGATAATGATTCCTTGTGGGCAGTGACAATAAGTCCCAAAGTGGTGCGGACCACACACCGTTGCCATTGAGTAAAACAGCTGTGGCATGAAGCCAGGCGATGCAGTTACTATTCGCAACAAGGGGTGTTATATGGTATGTGTTGTGGTAAATTTTATGCCACGAGATTAGTTAGAAGGTTAGAGTGTTTTGCTTTTGGGCCTTAGCTCATGGCATTCGTGCCACAGGTGAAAGAGTTCTTGGAGGAAATTATCTCCAAGGAAGAAGAAGAGTTGGAAGAACATGATGAGTTTCAAGAGCACATGGATCCCGCTGATGCATTCTAAAGAGTCAAGATCTCTGCTTTTATTCTTATATTCAATTTTTCCCGTGCTTAGCAAAATTTTTAAAATTTCTTGGTGAAACTGTAATAGTTATGTAATTTTGAATAGTTTAGAACTCGTTTATTATGTAATGACTTAATATCATGGCGATCGTTATTACTAAGAGATCAATGGGGCAAGGTTTTGATTGTCGACAGTTAACAACATGCGCGGGGTTAGAACGTCTTAGGGTGGAACCCAAGTGGTTCAAGGATAGGTTAGATGAGGTTAAATGGTCACGGTTAAGGCAATTACCGTTGACACAAATTGAGTGGTCATTTAGGGTTCAAAAGTAGGGAAAAAAGAAGAGGATAATGAACAATACTTTAAACAAGTGTCTCCGAAACTAATCTAGTACAATTAAGTTATGATAAAAAAAGATGTTTAAGCAAAAGGGGTAGCCAAACTAGATATTTGCCCTGAAGTTATGTCGGCCTAACGTACTTCAATTCAAGCATCCAAATCTACTTCCCTGGTAAATATTTCAAGAGTGTACGAAGAATTCACAAAATTACTGCAACAGATTATGGTTTCAGAATCGAGAGAAATGAACAATGGTAGAAAATTTTATCAATGTTGAATATTTGGAATGGGTACTTAACAAAGAATTGATATCGAGTTCTACAAGAGGAGTTAGTTCACGGATGATGACTCGAATCGGAGGAGAATCAAATGTGAATACTAGTCATTATCGAGGCATGAAAACTTGAGGACAAGGGTACTTTAAAGGATTGAATTTCTAATAGGGTTATCAACAAGACTTAGGTGCATAAGAGTTACTGACGAACTACACTTGATGGTACCATTGAGAACTGATGATATAAGAAGGAAGGACATACAAAAGAACTTCAAAAAGTTGACACCAAGGCTTGGGGTAAAAGAGGAAAGGACTTATAAGGATGAAGTCGCGGGGTTCTAACGGTGTCTCTCGATGTGATATCAAAAACTTCTCCTGGTGCGCACTCCTATCTACCCCCCTTAAAATAAGATAACTCGTTGCATGAATTTTTGATCTTCGATCTCGATGGTCATACCCATCCTTCGCTTGTAGATTTCTTGCTGCTTTCGATCCCGGTAACGTCCTAACAAGACTTACTCTAAGACTCAGGCGTAGAAGATTGTAGTTCTTATAATGTATAGATGATAATTATTAGTAATACAACGCATCCTAGAGAGCTCCAACGCAACAGAATGCATGATTTCCCATAACCAAAGGCCTGAAGGTTCACTAAACCAAAGCTCTAATACCAACTGTGACACCCCATCCTCCAGGCGCGTCGGGATATACATAAATATAAATAAAGGGATATTCTAGCAATTCATTCATATTTACATACGTTAGTTATTACATCATAAAGGAGTTCTAAGCCATTTAAAAGTACATAAATATTACAGTTTCACCAAGAAATTACAAAAATTACACTAAGCGCGAGAGAACTGAATATAAGCACAAAAGCAGAAGTCTTGACTCATCAAAATGCATCAGCGAAATTCACGTGCTCTAGAAACTCATCCTGTTCTTCAAACTCTTCTTCTCCCTCTGGGACGACTTCCTCCAAGAATTCCTCCCTACCTGTGGCACGAATGCCATGAGCCAAGGCCTAGAAGCAAAACACTCTAACCTTCTAACTAATCTCACGGTACAAAAATCACCACAACACATACCATAAAACACCCAGTATAGTTTATAGTCAAGGAGACAGACAAATTTATGACATGATAGCAGATAAGTCAATAAACATGCATGTATGAAATGGAGATGCCCAACCAAAATGCACCCAGATTATAACATGGATTCCACGTCGGGAATCACCAGTGTAGACTTAATGAGACTTGATCACCAAAGCCATCATCGCACCTCGTTACCAATAGTAACCACATCGCCTGGCTTCATGCCACAGCTGTTTTACTCAATGGCAACGGCGTGTGGGCCTTCCAACCAAAATATTCAGCCACCCTTATCCGAACTGACAATTATATGCGCACAAAATCCACCTTAAGATGCGTGATGCCTTCGCCGGTGTCATCCCAAAGTCTAAGAGAATTCAAGAAACATTCACATTATACAAAGTATCAAGATGAGGAATTTAGGACAGCCATAATTGGGCGCTCTCCGAATTACCCAATTGGATTAGGTCAACCGAATTAGGCTCTCTCTGAATTACCACCGCAGTAGGATTAGGCCAGTCGAATTAGGTTATCTCTAAATTACCCAATGTCCAAGCAATCGAAACCAGAATACTAGCGACGAACCCATGGTGCCCAACAATATTCATAAACCATTTCTGTAACACCAGGGAGGCACCCAGGATGTACAAGCTAAAATTATTTCCAACACTGGGGATGGACCTAGGGTGTATAAACTAAAACATTTTCGATAAATGGCAACCAGGAACGCCCTAGATTTATAACCAAGAAGAACAATCTCAACACAGCCCATCCCAACAACGGTTTGCACAGATGGACTCCAACATGCCGGGATGTAAATGACAATGTTCATAATATGTACCATTGATCTCAAGTGCAACAATTTATACCATGGCATTAACATGGTAAGATTCATGGTACAATGCGCAAAACATAAGGTATAAGTATGTGAAGCACAAACTACAATTCTCAAGATATGATTCAAATATGATAGCATGAGTTCTAAATCATCATACATTCACTTAGAAACATTAATCGACAAATTCAAATAAGTCATCATACAAAAACTCAGGTCTCATATCAAAGGGTGCTCGAATCACACTTAGTAACTTTTAAGGCTAAAATCAAGTATTAAATTAAAAGGGACGACAAAGTTTTGGGGTATCTAGAGTTAGAATCAAGCTATTATTTTTATATACCATTTAAATAAAATATTTTCTACAACTTTCATATTTAACACTAAAGCCAAATTCTAAGGCAAATGGGTGAATATTTTATCCTAAACAAAAACGGTCCAGCACTTACTTGAAGATTTTACCAAAAATATTCTTCTGTTTCTCTCAGTTTTGGGGTATCAAATGACGTCCAAATGAGCCCATTTTTTAGTATGTCCTATTTTAACAAGTCCTCTACGAGTTTCATATTTAGAGTGTTAGGGTTGGTATACTGAAAACCATGTTTTTAGTATTTAATTTTATTTTAACAAAATTAATTTTTTATTTTATGAGAGTCTTTATGAGTAATATATGTGTATCATTTCTTTGATATGCATGGATGCCCGATATTCTGTATAGTATTTAATCTGGTGTGTAAAGTATGGCTTGCACACAGAAGATTAGATTTTAGGTTCTTACAGAATATAAGTTTTATGTTCACAATTTAGATAAAAATGGGCATACTATCAGTACGACTGTGACACAGAGTTTTAGTTGGCCTGTCTTGGTTACTAACCCCACCATGCAATTCTTTACGGTCCCCAACTACGAGAGCAATCGGATCCCAGGTCCCACACACAAATGCGCTACATCCAAGAAGGCACATAGCCAACAGCTAAATGTATATACTTATCAACCACGCACCGAAACTACGAAGAATCACTCTTACAACCACCCGATCACGGCAACACCAATTTTTAAGGCACGACTCCAAGGGTCACAACACGGATACAAATCCACAAAGATTTTTACGGTCTCAGTACACAACTAAATCTAAGCTAATCAAGATCCTGGCACCTCCATCTAACCAAGATGAAATAACTCACACCAGATAACCGTCTACAAGGAAACTCTCTCTTCATCTAGAGAAAAGAAAAGGGTCAACAAGAAACCATGACCCATCCTCGGCGTACTCCTAGTACCCATCTACACTTAGCCTTCAAAGTACTCTGTAAATGTAACCTTGAGGCCACATCAACCATAGCCACACAGCTGCCGTCAACCCAGATCACGATACTTGGATTGTCCACTACACCAAGCTCTCAACTCTTCAACGTTATTCTCACACATATGAACACCATCAATCCTCATACCTTATATGACACATCCCATCTCATAGGACTACAAGCTCGTCACCAATTATACATGGAGACACACGTCAACATGCCCATCGCGCCAAGACCTCACTCTATAAGGTTACGCTTTCTCACCTAACTCATGCTAGGCAAACCATAGCAACATCACGGTCTCAAGCCCACTGCCCACGCAACTCACATAGAAAGCGCACGGCATCAAACAAAGGGAACCCAATCCTAAGACCTTTCATCCAGAGTTACTAATAACTCCCTTAACCATGCAGATACCTTTTGCACTTTCGCTCTCAAAGCACACATCGAGCACATGCATCGTAACCCACGATTCCTCACCTATCGCCCTAGGCCAGCCAAATCACACGGTACATTGCTGAACGTTATTACTCCATGCTTCATTCCAATGGGCAAACAACGTACCCACCTCTGAACCTAAGGTCGAACATAAACAACCTCTAGACATATCACACTCAGGATACTTTGTCTCAGCACCATGCCAACCACACTGTCGAACCTTTTCACGGTCCTTTCGAATCTCTTGCATCTAGCACGGTTCCCAAACACGATCTCCTAATCACTAGGATAACGACCAAATCACAAACCTACATTCTCGTAGAAATCCTACAAAACTAATACTCGTCGCATGTTAGAATCGTAACTTGAACCCTTACACATTCCAACACTGTCATAACCCATACTCATTCCCCCATAACTGTGACTCGTACTCGTCCCCGTATCCTCGAGCTTACTCACTCATAACTCAGGTCTCAAAACTCAATAAGGTATACAACATCCAAGGTCATCAGACACTACTCAGACTACCAATAACATCCTACTGACTACCATCAACATCCTACTGGTAGGGTATATCTCTAGAACCACTCACATTTTGCTACCTCTACATGTACCCTACCAAGGATTACTATGCTTTCATCCACCATGTTTTCGTCTATACCCCATCCTGAGTACATAGCTCATGACATAGCATAACTCACGACGTACCTAATCCATCACACGGCCAAAACCATGTACACCGAACCCTAACTGAAAGGAATTTCCACTTTCCACAAATCCAGTAACAACTAATTCCCAGGGTCTCCGACACCCCATCACTCTTACTCACAAGGCCATCCATAAAACGACTCCAACTTTCGGTGGCATACTCTCAAGAGGTGCCACTTACCAAACCCAAGCCACTAACCATGCTTCGACTACACCTGAACAAACTCTGCTCGTACAAACTCTCAACAGTTTGCCATCCGAAGCTAACCTCACGTGACTAAACCTAACTCACCAACGAGTTCCACAATGCACCAAGCTATCGACGCTCAACCCATAACCTTGCTAAAAGGCAACCACTACAACCAAGTCGCACATCCAAGACCCAAACCACGGTTTTATCATTTCCAAGGGTGTACAGTTCATATATAAAAAGAAATATAAAACATAACACCCTAAGGTCGATCTCTCATATTGTTTCCAACACGTACCATATAATCATGCTAACACATAGCCCAAAAGATTATGCAGACACAACACACATACCGAGGAGAACCGATAAGAATGACGCACCACTTTAGATAACCTACTTAGACTCCTTGCTAAAAATCATGTCAGCTAAACGCGTTTCTAACTTGGCTCCCAAGTTTGTTAATCCAAATACTCAGAGGTAAGACTAATCAATCCTAAGGTCCAACCTCCATACTTACATATACACAACAAGCTATCATGCTCAACCAGCTAAAATGCTCATGTTAAAACATCAACACATGCATCTAAGCACACACACACATCTTTCCTCACAAGGTGATGCACCCTCTTCCCACAGCTCTTAGGTATTTGAACCCAAAGCTCTGATACCAAGTTGTCACGCCCCAAACTCTGGATCACGCAAAAAGCCCATGAACAACTACCAAAACTGCCTAACACAAATGGTTGAAAAGTCATAACGCCCAAACGAGGCAAAAACCTTTGTAATACGTACTACCGAGGGTTTATTTGATTTAAAAGAGTAGCCGAAGAGACTACGGCTACGACCCTAAAAGCCAAGCCTTTAAAACAATATATATTTTGGATAAGAAAAACTTTTCTTTATAAAAGAAGCTTAGGCTGTTCTAAAATCTTTCTCGAAACCCTTGAGTTTGAATGAAACATAAACCATTTGAAAACCCCGTTTATAAACCATTGAACCAAGCAATGAAAAACGTAGTAAAAAACTATGAAAAATAATGACCAATCCATAGTTCTCTCGAAAGCATAAATCATGCATACATCGACCCACGTCCATAAAAAATACATATACTTTACAACATTTTACATCCAAATATGAAACATATACAAAAGGTATAAACTACCTAACAAAGACAAAACATCAGTCTTGTCATCAGCCACCTCTGGGCACCTCAAGATCAACCTAAAGGACTACGTTCACTTAAAAAAGGTTTTTAACAAAATTTCACATCGTGAGCCAAAGTCCAATAGAAACAGACTATAAAGTCATAAAGTAGGATATGCAATCACATAGCATAAAACTGATTCAACTACATGAGCCTCAAAATAATTTTTTATCCTCAAAACCAAGCATTTTAACAATGCAAACAACGTTTCACAATTAAAGAAAAACAGTAAACAAAATGTTATTTTTCACTCGGATCACACAACAGAGGAAAGAGAAATAAATTCTATATACCGACTCTGTCACAAAGGGACAAAGGGACAAAGGTAACAACTATAAACACATGTCCATTACCTATCCTTGAATTATTTAAGACTTGTTAGGTAATGACAAGTTCTATACAGAGTCACCATAATGTAGCTGCTTAATTTACAGGCCAAAAAATCGAGGGTATAAAGCACCCACCACTTAATTTACGGGAATTAACCCAAAGGTACAAAACACCTACTCTGCGCACGTTTTTAAACTTCTACTAAGGACAACTCATGCCAAATACCCACTATCCCGACACATCTAGAGAATCATTTAAAAATCAACTCGTAGCTCGACTACGAACATATTTCCACAATTATACATTAAACAGGTATAAAGATCCATCAATCAAACATAGAGATCAAACACCCTTAAACACATGTTTTTACCATTTTCATCAAAACGTTTCAAATTTGAGACTCAACCCTGAGGGTTAGCTCTAAACGTTCAAAACACAATTTTTAAGATTTTCACAAATCCTCTGCTTTCAAAATCACCTTTTTGAAAACCATGAACATCCACAAGTTCAATATCATGTAGTAAACCAAAAAAAAGCGTAAAACATGCTTTTTATCCGAATAAACAAGGTTTAAACATAAAACATGATATTTAAAGTATTTTCAACCGGTGAAAAAGCATATAATTGCACGTAACACCCTTTATAGACAACATAATCTATGATCCTACCTCGTTGAACCAAAAGCTCGATGCCTTAAAAAATAAACCTCGACGAAATGAGATTCTATCTGGATAAATGTGAAGCCCCCGGCACCAACATCAAAAATTTGTTGTTAGATCGCTGAAAATCGAGCATCGGGCCCATCAAAGCCCATCAAAATCTAAAGAGAAGGCAGAGTAAACAAAACTTACTCAAGAAGCTAACTTTTTCAAAATATCTTCCAAAGGCTTGCCGCTCGAGCGAGCAGGGCACCGTTCGAGCGGTCCCTACCGACATAACACTTTGCCACATTCCCGCTTGAGTGGCAGACCACCGCTCGAGCGGCCGTCACTAGGTGAAACTTAAACCAAGGAGCAAAACCAAACATGCCCTTTTCAAAACCCGAACATGTCTGAACATATCTTTCATGCGTACCTGAATCCAAGCTTACCTATCCACCTAAAACATGACCAAGGTCAAGAGTTAATTCCAACTCCATCAATACTTCAATCATTTTCATTATAAAACAGGTTAGGGTCTCACACCAAGTGAGTCATTTGATAACTGAATTAGTTTTTATTCTATGTGAATGCTTGATATGCGATACTGTAAAAGAACGGATAATGAATTTTAATGATTGAATGAAAACAAATGAATGAGTAAGAATGATCAGTTAAACGGCGTCTTAACTACTGGGGGACATTAAGTATATCAACAAGACGAGATAATAAGGGTAGAGCCACAGCCAGGTGACTATAAAAAATGATTGTGCCCACTATATTAATTATGGGGTTGCTCTTCTAAATTCTGGCAAATCGTTTGAAATATATCATTCTAAAACTATGTAATAATTAATAATTTAGATACTATTGAATTTACCCTAGCTTTGCAAATGGATGTTGAAATATTCAGGTGACACTTGAATGCATGGAGGAACTGGTAGCGAGAAAATATTTTTTTAATTTATGCATAGTTTTATTTCAATTTCTGTAATTGCTGCATTTCATTTCCTGTATTAAGCACTTAGAAGAAAGTTTTAATAACGTTGAATGCTAATTTCATTTTGTAGTTAGATGCTCTAGGGGTTTGTTTTGAGAAATATATAACTTGTTGGGAATGTTTTAATGAGAGTAACTTCTTTCAATGAATATTTTATTTTCACTTCAAGTTGGATGAATTTGAATGAGATTGTTTTAAAAAAGAAAAAAATTCAATTGGTAAAATTCAAAATGAGAAGTGGAAGATAAAGAAAAATAGAGATCTTTGGTGAGTTTTGACTCACTGACCGGTCATGGACACCATGTTTGAAATATATCATGACAAATAGAGCATATAATTGGTACATTAACCTCGCATTGGGTTCAGTTATCACTTGGCAAGGCATGGTCAACAAGTTTCATACAATGTTCTTCCAAGTACATGAGAAAGTGACAACGCTCACCTTGGTCAAAGAGACACAGAGGTTGGGAGATGACCTACGCGAGTATGTCAAGAGGCTCTAGGACTTGGTTATTGAATGTTACGATCTGGTCAATGAAACTCATTTAGTACAGATGTGTGTACAAGGGATCTTGCGGGAGTACAAGGCACATCTTATCAACCTCAATTTGCTTATGTTTTCAGCTTTGATGGAGGCAGCCCGTAATCTTTGCAACACCATCACACTACCAACAAGACCAACCCCTTTTTGCAGTGACAGAGCCTGACCTCTATGGCCTTTAGCGGACCACAATAGGGGAGAGGAAGAGGAGATGACAGAAATAAAAGGTAGCGAGATAATGATGTGCCGCTGTATCCATGTAGTATCTAGATGGTGAAGAAGCTAATGAAAGAATGGGTAGCTAACAAATAGTTGACATTACCACCAGTAGGAAACCTCTCTCCCAAGTAAGATAGAGAATGGCCGAATTATTGTGTTTATCACCGGACTACCTCACACTCCACAGAGAGGTGTTTTACACTAAGAGAAATCTTCAGGAAGAAGGTAGCTGAGAAGTGTAAACACCCCCATTTGACCGCGCCTAATCTTAGATAGGTCCAGGTGTTTTCGATGAGGGAATCAAATGGAATGGTGCTTTAAAATGATCCTCATGAAGTGATCCAAGCTCACTATCCAAGTCAACTAATTAAATCCCTCATAATCTTGAATTGCCAACTCTAACCCTTGAGCCGCTAACGTTGAACTTTGGACCGCCAACTTTGATATCTGCGACCGTAACAAGAACCTCTTGGAAACCCTAGCCAAAGTAGCGGTCGCCATCTTTGAACCTTGGGGTTGCCAACTTCATTATGGCCACCGCCATATGAAACCCTTGGAAGCTCTGAATTATGGCGACCACCAACTCTATACTTGCGACCGCCAACTTCAAAAGGCCTGACGTGTTCTAAACCGTGCCAGCACCTCATTAGTTGATGAATTCTATAAATACCGTACCTATGGTACGATTTTTGGGAGGACAATTTGGATATCTGAGTTCTGACAGGTCGAAAGGCGATAGATTTTGTGAACTGATATTCTGCCGAAGTACTGAAAGGATGACCACCAATGCCGATGCCTTGTTAGATTCTCGACCCACCCCTACACTTAGATTGGAGCTTTGCCCGAGGATTGGACTACTGATCACCATTCCCCGACTTGAGGATACCTCGGATAGTAGCGATTCGGGTATTCTGTTTGGATCCTCGGCCTTTCTTTCTTCACTTTCTCTTTTTTGAAGTGACCGGATTAATTTCATTATTTTATTTTGAGTCATTACATAATTGATTCAATTACATCATTTTATTTATTAGATTATGGGTATTTAGTTTGGATAAGTATGTTTAGCTTAGTTGAGTTTAGTTAAATTAGCTAAATTCATAAATCAAAGCAAATATTAGTATACTTTGTTGACATTGCACACCCGCACTTAGAATACTGCTATTTTCCAATTTATCGAGATAGTGCCAATATATCCGGTAATTGCGATTTATAATGTTGTAGTTGTTACATTTGGTACCCTAACATTCATACGGTCGTAATCATTGATATTTTTCCTGTATCTTAATATTTTCTAATTAAATAGCAACTATTACATTCTTATGTTGTAATCGTTAATTTCACAGGTTTAATTTCATTTCTTTTCTTTTATATTTTGTTATATTTTGATGAAATTCATAGTATATTTTTTATAGTTTAATTTCTTTTCAGTACTATCTTTTATTGCTCACTATATTGATAATTAGCATGAAATTCACATTTAGTTAGAGTTTAATGATCTTGGAGCATGTTTCTATTTATTTTGTTTAAAATCATGTTAGTGTAATTTTTAGGTTATTTGGTGATATTGCATGCAGGTTTGCTCCATGTATTCTTTAGTAAGAAATTACATATCGTAGGATTTAGGATTTTTCTTTTGCTATTTATTTCTTTTTGGCATTCTATATACGTAGGTTATGTATTTTCCTATTTTGATTTTTGATGTTCTCTCTTCACCTCCATTTTCTGTATTTGCATGCATTTAAGAAAATTTAATTAAGAACCAATAATGATTAGTAGAGGCTAACCTTACGATTGGACAAACGGGATGCTTAACACCTTCCCCAATTCGTACCTTAGCTCCCGGACCTTTGTTTTCTCTGGTTACCATTTTAAATATCAGTAGCTCATTTTGTTTTTCTTTGTTTTCTCAAAAACCAAGTGGCGACTCCATTTTTCACAAAAAGGATTTTCAAGATTTGGTTTTCAAGGTGTTAAAGTATTTTTTTAAATATTTTTTGAATTCTCTTATTTTTTAAACAAAATTCAAAATCTTGGCGCTACAGTATTTTTTGGCAACTCGGTTTGGGACTTGTTTTTCAAAACAAATAAGCGGGCTAGACTTGAACACATCATTGGTTCTTAATATACATTTCTCATTTGCATTCTCACACGCATTTGCATTGTTCACAGCCCCTGCCTAATTGACCTGGTACCTTGGTCAGTTTACTGTCTCGGGGCAATGTTGGGAAGACGGGAAAGCTTTACTGTGAGACCCTGATCCATTTTCTTTTTCGGCATTTTTCGACGTGCGTTTGGTGTTTTCATCGCTGCATGTTTTTACGAGTTTAGATGTATGATCGGGGTTAGATATGCATGCGGGGCAGGTTCCCAGGGCCGTGGGGTGTTATGGCGCGAATTTTGAAAAAAATTCAAAAAAAGATATTTTGGAGGCTATAAATATCTAGAGTTAGATATTTTCAAAAGATATTTTCAAAACTTAACTCTTAAGTTTTCTCTTTTTTCTCTCTAAGTTCTCGAGGGGCCGGGGCTCGATTTTTGACGATCAGACTACGGATTCTTGGTATCGGCATCTTGGGCTACGCAACCATCTGGTCAGATTTTGATTCTAACGAAGTTTGGTTTTGCATGTGGTTTGAGGCGTCGAGTTTTTAACTCATCGAGGTAGGATCCTAGACTCTCATGTCTTATAAGGGTGCTACGTGTAATCGTGTGTGTTTTGAAGGGTTAGATTACTATAGATCTGACTTTGTTTCAAGAAAATTGGGTTTTGATTAAAAATGGGGTTTTTGTGTGGATTTCGGAGGATGAAATCGGGTTTTGAGTTTTTTTTTTTGAGGTTTTGTGGTAGTTTCGGGTTTAAGCACGTCCGAGGGTGGCGAGAAAGTGTTTAAAGGCTTAAATTTGTGGTTCAGATGGTGTGGTTTGTGAATATTTGAGAGTTTGGGGACCAAGAACACTCAAGAACAGAAAATCTAGGTTTCTCTCGGGTGGTAGCTCGCTCGAGCGCCCGATGTCTGCTCGAGCAGACTTGCTACGGAGGGCCATTTTGTTTTGATGTTATCTCCCTCGTTCGGACTCAGAATTAGGTCGTTCGTATACTTAAATTGAAGCTCCGGAAGTTCTCTTTCCAAAGAAATCTCTCTCGTCTTAAAATTATTTTTGTAGAAAAAGTTATGATCAAAAGAGTGAAGGTGTGTCAGGATTTTCAAACTATTTTTCACCCATTTTTGGCCGAATGTTTGGGAAAAGGCTGTTTTTCTTCCTTGTTGGCCCTTTTGACCTAATTCCATCTTCCGTGGGGCGTTGTGGTGTTCTTGTAGGTGTTATGGGTTTGTGATGGCCGTGTTGGGCGTGTGTGAGTCCGTTTTGGTCGTGTTAGGGCCTTGGGAGTTTGTTGGTGTTTTGTGGTTTGTTGGTTGGTACTTTGGTTTCCAATTGGCATCCTATGGTATTCAATTGATTAATTTATGGGAATTAGTCAATTCAAATACCTGTGGATTCTTTTTAGGGTTTAGTTGGTTGTGTGATGGCTTTGGGAGTCGTGTGGTGGCCTCTCTGTCGATTGGGTTATGGGGCTCGATCGACTGCTCTCCTCTAGAGATTTTAGTTGATTGGATTATGGGTCCTGTCAATTGAAGTCACGAAGAGGGTGTTGGTCATTTCATGCAGGGTGTTGGTGCACGGTTATGCGCGTGGTGGTTCATGCATCGTTGCGTGCGGGAGTTTGGTTTTGTTTCTTGGTTTCAGGTTTTCTCCCAGCGTTGATCGCTCGAGCGGTGGTCGTGCGCTCCAGCGTGCTGGTGGCTGAGTGTTGGGTCGGTTGGTGACCACTCGAGCGGTGGCTGAGCGCTCGAGCGGTTGTGTGGCAGAGATGTAAATCGGTAGGGGACCGCTCGAGCGGTGGTTGTGTGTTCGAGCGGGGTTGTGGCAGCGTGCTATGTCAGTTGGGAATCGCTTGAGTGGTTTTGGCCTTCGGGTTAGGTTTCGATTCTGTGGGTTGTTGGTTGTTCATGTGAGTGAATGTCGGGTAGCGTCATGGTGTGAAGTTATATATGGCAATGTGCATTTATAAACGGCTTTATGCATTATAACTATAGTTTATTTATGCATGGACTATGTAAGTGAATTACATGGCTTGATATTGTTACGTGTAACGTGATTTATGTTTTTAAACTCAGAGTTTTATAGGCATGTATATGTGGATTATGAGGAATTGATGCATGTTGCATGAGTTGCAAGTGTTGCGTGGGTCGCATGTGTAGTATGTGATGGGGTTTGCGGCATATAGTGCTGGTACGTGGTTTTATGTATTAAATCCTAATTTAGGTTTGCATATATGTATGGGAGGGAATAGATGTTAATTCTAGTTGATGTTGCACGTTTGTGTGTGTGTGCGTTGCACGGGTTGCATTTATTGCATTGGATTGAGTAGCGACCCTTCGGTCGAAGTCCGAGAAGATGCTGTGATTGGGTAGCGACCCGTCGGTGAAAGTCCGAGAAAACGCTTGGATTGGGTAGCGACCCGTCGGTGAAAGTCCGAGAAGACGCTATGATTGGGCAGTGGTCCGTCGGTGAAAGTCCGTAAAGATGCATTGACGGGGCTACAGTCCATCGGTGAAAGTCCAAGAAGATTATGGATTGCATGTACAGCATATTGGGACGGATAGATTAATTCTCTTAAAATTGTATTATCGACTTGTGGGAGTCGAAATACTGTATTAACGACCTACGAGAGTCGTAATACTAGAATCGTTTTCAAGGCTTTGATGAGTCGACAAATGGTTTTTATCCTCGCTTTCCCATTGCATGAGAAAACTTGTTTTTATGACTCTTGTGAGTCAGGATCTAAAACCGTTTTCAAACTGTTTTCAAGGCGTTAAAGAGAGTCTAAACCTGCACTTCGATTTTCTAGCATGTTTTGTTTATATTGCATGCTTGTTTAGTTTCTGCTGAGCTTTGACTCACGGTGTGGGATTTGATTTTCTTCAGGTACCGGTCATGCAGGTTGATCTAGAGGTGCCAGAGGACGTGGAAGAGTGTAGTCTTCTTTTGTTCCTTTTCTTTGTTACATGTATGTTGTATCAAGTTTTTCGGCGTTGAAGCCGTGTAATGTAAGCCGTTTGACGTTTATATACAATGCATGTATAATTTAAAATTGAGAGTGTATTATCGAGTTGGTTAGTTGTGGGTGTTTCACGTGACCCAGAGTTTGGGGCGTGACAGAATGGTATCAGAGCTCTGGGTTCAAATACCTAAGTGCCGTGGGAAGAGGGTGTATCATCATGTGAGGTTGATTGCGTATGCTTGACTGCATGTGTTTAGATGCTTGATAGCATGAACGTGTTGGCCTGTTAACTATGTGGACAATGTGTATATGTGAGCATGGGGGTTGAATCTTACGAGTGATAGTCTTGCCTTTGGGTATTTGGATTAACAGACTTGGGAGCCAAGTTAGAAACGTGTTTAGCTGACGTGATTTCTAGCTGGGAATCTGAGTAGGTTATCCAGATTGACGAGTCATTCTTATCGGCTCTCCTTAATATGTGGGGTTTCTTTAGCATGAACCTATGTGCTTATGTGTTAGCATGCTTATGTAGTTTATATTATGTGCTGCCTCTCATGTTCTGTCCTTCCGTTCATATAGACGTGATGTTTGCGCGGAGAGGGCGAGACAGTGTTCAAGGCTGTGGCCATGGGTTTGGAGTTGGTGGTGGACTCCGTGGGTGGTGTGCTGTGTTGAGGCAGTGGCTGGTGAGGTTGTGAGGTTGGGATGGATTGTAGATCCCATGTCTTTGAGATAGTTGGCCATTGTTTAGGATGCTTGACCTTGTTTGACTATATCCTATGAATGGTTTAGCTGACCATCTTGTGTGCCGTGTCGATTGTGATCGACGGTTGGTTATCATTTGAGCATGAGATGAATTTCGGGGACGAAATTCCTTTAAGGGGGGTAGAGTTGTGAGACCCTGACCCATTTTTTTTTGGCATTTTTTGATGCGCGTTTGGTGTTTTCATCGCTTCATGTTTTTACGAGTTTAGATGCATAATCGGGGTCAGATATGCATGTGGGGCTGGTTCCCGAGGCCGTGGGGTGCTATGGCGCGAATTTCAAAAAAATTAAAAAAAAAGATATTTTAGAGGCTTATAAATATCTGGAGTTAGATATTTTCAAAAGATATTTTTAAAACATAACTTCTAAATTTTCTCCTTTTTCTCTCTGCCTTCTCTATAAGTTCTCGAGGGCTCGGGGCTCGATTTTCGACGATCAGACTGTGGATTCTTGGTATTGGCATCGAGGGCTACGCAACCATCCAGTCAGATTTTAATTCTGACGAAGCTCGGTTTTGCACGTGGTTCGAGGCATCGAGTTTTTAACTCACCGAGGTAGGATCCTAAACTCTCATGTCTCATAAGGGTGCTACGTGTATTCGTGTGTGTTTTTAACAGTTAGATTGCCGTAAATCTGACTTTGTTTCAAGAAAATTGGGTTTTGATTAAAAAGGGGGTTTTTGTGTCGATTACGGTGGATGAAATCAAATTTTGAGTTTTTCTTTTCGAGGTTTTGTGGTAGTTTCGGGTTTGGGCACATCCGAGGGTGTCGAGAAAGTGTTTAATGGCTTAGATTTGTGGGTCAGATGGTGGTTTGTGAATGTTTGAGAGTTTGCGGACCAAGAACACTCAAGAACAGAAAATCTGGGTTTCTCTCGGGTGGTAGCTCGCTCGAGTGCCCGATGTCCGCTCAAGCAAACTGGCTGCGCAGGCCCATTTTGTTTTGATGTTATCTCCCTTGTCCAGACTCGGAATTAGGTTGTTCTTGTACTCAAATTGAAGCCCTAGAAGTCCTCTTTCCAATGAAACCTCTCTCATCTGAAAATTAATTTTGTAGACAAAGTTATGATCAAAAGAGAGAAGGTGTGTCATGATTTCCAAACCGTTTTCACCCATTTTTGGCCGAATGTTTGGGAAAAGGTTGTTTTTCATCCTTGTTG
>JAULJZ010192591.1:0-20745 GCA_032270985.1 Heliamphora pulchella | reverse complement strand
TATAGACATGTCAATTATAGAAAAGTGAAATGATAATTCATAGCATATGCTAAATGAGCACTTGCTAATGTGGATATGACCATTATAGCAAAGGGTGATGACAATTACAACAATATGCTATTTTTGAGTTTTTGGTAATATTATCACCATTGCTCTTTTTGTCTATATGCTAACTGCAATGGAATGTTTCATGTTTTATTTTGGTCGTGTGGGCGGGAGGAATGGACTCTCCACTGATTTTGCCATGTAAATACAATGAGTTTATGGTAGCGATTGTAGTTTCAAGAAGTTGCACCTACTCACAATTAATATGCAAGTTGTGCTCAAAGTGGGACAACAACGATTTCAGCAAGGTATGGTTGACATACTCATTCATGGGGCATTCGAACTGCCTGTTGAATAACGATGAGGACTTATAGATAATGTGCTCCTTGCTTGTCAAAGAGGGCATTGATCGAATTGATGTGAAGGTTTATAATCGTGGACATGGTGTTGACATTGGCCACTATGGACATCCTTGAACTGGGGATGAGAATATTGGGCTAGATGATGAGCAAATTGGATGGAGGTCTGAATTTGAGGAAAGCAAAAGCATTATGTCGTTGTTTTGTTCAAGTACAGAGAAGATTTTGTTATCTGCTCCGTGGTCGAAGGAAATCATTAACGTTGGCCAGAAATTTGAAGGTGGTGTAAGTGACTTTCGAACTGTACTTTGCAAATTTGCTATTAAGTGTGGATTTGAGTTCTTGTATGTAAAGAATGATAATATGCGTGTCATGGCCAAATGTTCGTGTTGAGAAGGGGGTTGCCAATGGATGGTTCATGCTAGGGCCCTATCATGTATTGATTTTTTCTACATTAGGAAATTGAACAATATACATTCATGTGGTGTTGCGGTACTGTAGACACCCTAATTTGACCCCGCCCAAACTTAGGTGAATCCGAAGATGAAAACAGTTAGAACGGTGCTTCGATTCAATCCTCGGGAAGTGATCCAAGCTCAGTATTTGAACCCAGAACCTTCAAACTAATGGAAATTTGTCAAAACATCCATAACTTGTTATGCAAGTCATTCCCAAAGTGGTGACCGCCATGGTCATTTTGGCGACTGTCAATAGAACCACTTGGAAACCCTAGCCAAAAGTGACGACCGCCGCTTTCAACCTGGCGACCGCCAACTCATATTGCGGTGACCGCCAATAAAATCTTGTGGAACTTCTTTTAAACATGGCAACCGTCATGTACAACCCGGCGACCGCCAACTCCAAATAGCCTGACATGCCAAAAAACGTGACAGCATTTCATTGGTTGAAGAATTCTATAAATACCGTACCCTGGTACGTTTTTCAGGACAAAATTTAAGAGAGAGGTTTAGTGAGAGAAACTCTGTCGAGTTGCCTAGTAATTCTTAGCCCTGACGCCGAAACCCTACTGAAATACCGAGATCCAAACGTTCGACGTCTACATTGAAATCCTAGCTTGGAATCACCATCTGAGGATTTGACTATTAAAGCACATTCCCCGACTCGAGGATTCCTTAGCAATCCAGGTATTCCATTTAGATCCCCGATCTTTCTAAGCTCTATTCTCTCTTTTTTTGGAGTGATCGGGTTAAATTCCATTTTAATTTGCATATTCCTTTCATTTACATAGTTAATCTTGTTTGCTTCATGTAATTTAGTTACTTTCTTTACTTCTCTAGTTGTTAATTTCCTCACATTTCACACTAAACACATTTGTCACTTTCTTTTCTTCATTAATTCATTAAATAGTGCTAATATGTTTCTGACAATTATAACTAATTAATATTGTTAATTATTATGATAATGCACTTACATACATATAGATATAGTTGCTAATACTATATTTATATTTGACAATTAAATAGTTATATTTGGTTCTTTTTATTTTTCTAGTATTAGTTTAATTTTATTTACTAGTATATTTCATTTTCTTCTTTATCTTTTCCTTCTTTTTCTTTTTAATGTAGTTTAATTTCTTTATAAATATTTCATTTATTTTTTTTTTCTTCTTATAATGTAAATTTTTTCTTTTAACGTGTCATTTTCTTTTCTTTTTTTTCTTTTCTTATAATGTTAATTCAATGTCTCTTTATTTCCTTAACCTTAGTTTAATAATCTTTTAATAGATTCATTTTTTTCTTCTTTTCTCTTTCTTTTAATAATAGTGTAATTTTCTTTTCTAGCATTTTATTTCTTGTAATGTAGTTTTATTTTTCGTTTAATGTTTCATTTTTTTTTTCTTTTCTCTTTCTTTTTTTATAGTTTTATCTTCTTTTTATAATATTTACCTTATTTTGCTTTTCTTTTATTAAATCCAAAAATTACAAAAAAAATCTTTTAATAATTGAAACTCATTTGTTCATTTCATTTTTTTTATTTTTCTTTTCTTTTGTTTTGTTTAAAATATGAAATGTGAATAGTTAGTTTTTTTTTAGTAGTTTAATAGCATTTTCTAAACTTTCTTATTTTGGCTTAATTTTTTTTTATAAGCCTTTTCTTTATTTGTTTTTCTTTCAAATCTTCAAATATTTTCTTATCATAAATAAACTTGTCATTAGGTTCCATTATTTTGGTAAACTTTTTAATATATGAATTTCGCATGCTTTTATCTTGGTTATGCTTTTGATAGTTTAAGAATATGCATGTTTTATATGTTAGTTTAGTGTTATATTTAGAATAGTTTATCTTATTTTGTAACAAATCATGTTTAGGTAATTTTAGCATCTTTTAACATATTTTTGCTCTTTTATTTGAATATTGCTAGTTTAGGTTGTTTTAATAATATCGCATGTGGGAGTACTCCATGTATTATTTAGCTAGAAATTGCATGCCGTAGGACTTAGGATTTTTCTTTTGGTACTTGTTTTATTTGACGTTGTATATACATATGTTATGTATTTTCTATATTCGATTTTAGATGTTCTTCCTTTGTCTCTATTTTCTTTATTTGTATGCATTTGAGAAATTATATTAAAGAACCAATTATGATTTGTAGAGGCCAACCATACGGTTGGACGAACGGGGTGCCTAACACCTTCTCTGATTCGTACCTTAGCTCCCGAACCCTTTTTCTCTGGTTAAACGTTTTAAAGATCAGTAATCATTTTTGTTTTTCTTAGTTTTTCTCAAAAATTAAGTGGCGACTCTATTTTCAACAAAAAGGAGTTTTCAAATTTTGGCTTTTAAGGTGTTAAAATATTTTTCAAACATCTTTGAATTCTCTTATTTTTTTCCATTTTCAAAATTCCAAAATTCCGGCGCCACAAGTACGTGCATCGAAGAATTCTCGTATGACATCTGGTTTAGTGAGTGAGTTGATTGTTGACGAGGTACGATCCAAACCGTTGAAAGGATCGATTGATGTCGTTCACGACTTCAAATCCAATTATGGGTTGAATATCTATTACCACCAAGCCTGGCTGAGTGTTGAGAAAGTAAGGGGTGAGGTTTTTGGAGACTATTCTGTGTCATTCGATCAGTTGCATTGGTATATTGATGTCATTAAAAGTAGCAATCCCGGCAATGTCGTTTTCATTGAATGTGAACCCATTATAGGCTATTTTCAAAGATCTTTTATAGTGTTCAACGCATGTATAAATGGATTTAAACATTGTCAACCTTTTATATTTTTGGATGGTACTTTTTTGAAGGGGAGGTCTAAGGGCATTTTGCTTTCTGCAATAACGAAGAATGGTAGTTGAGGTATATTATTATAATATTTGAGTTACGTTGTTTACATTGATGGTATCATTTTGGTTATGCACTAATGTATTATTGTATGTTTTTTATTTTATTTCAGGGTTGTATCCATTGTGTTTTGCGGTGGTTGATGCGGATAACAGTGACAATTGGTTATGGTTCATGGAACAATTGTCACGGATTTTGGAGCCAACTTAGAACATCACTTTTTTGAGTGATCGAAATCTTGGGTTGTTGGAAGCAGTAAGTCTTGTATTCTCGTCTACTCACAATGGGTATTGCATGTATCTTTTAGAAGGAAACTTGAAGTATCACTTGAGGGGTTGTCACAATTCATTTAGGGACAAAATGGTTCACCAATTTGTTAAGTGTGCTTATACGCCAACAAAAGAAACTTTCCACCATTTGTTGGATGAAATGAAGCATGAGGGTGGTAATAAGGTGAAGAATTCTCTAAAAGACATACTATTTGAACATTGGAGCAATGCTTACTTTGTAGGCCGCTGATACAGCGAAATGACATATAATGCCACAGAATCCTTCAACAACTAGATACGTGAGACACGATATTTGCCCATCACCAATATGTTGGACGCCATTAGGGTTAAGTTGATGAACCAAATGGCAACAAGAAGGGAAGCATCTAGTAAATGTACAGGGGCTATATGCCACGCGATTGATGAGGGGTTGTACAAAAAATTCAATGATTCGAGGCCATGGGCTGTTAGCACGTCTGGTGTTAACATATACGAGATCCATTCCTTCCCTTCTATTTCTGTAGACCTTGCTAGTCGAACGTACACTTGCAGCCAATGGCAATTGAATGGGTTTCCTAGTTCTCACGTCGTGGGTGCTATACAAAAGAGCGGGAATGATTTGAACTCATATGTTGATTCGTATTACCATGAGTAAAGTTTCAGAGATTCTTATTCTTTATGCATCTATCGTGTTCCTACTATGTGAAAAACATATTGTAACCCATCTGATGATCACATTCTCCCTTCGTTGTGTAAGAAGCTGCTTGGAAGGTCGAAGAAGCTGAAGGTGTAAGATGTATTGGCAAAATAAGATGCGGAAGATGTAAAAAATTGGAGAATTACAATAGAAAATCCTTCGAAGAGTCTATTGGCCCTGATATTTAAGTCCATCCCTGTACTATGCTTTCAGCATTTTCTTTCAAATTCATTGTTATGTTTGAATTTTGAATTGTTTCGCATTCTATAGTTTTCACAATAAGTCCATTGGATTTGAACAATAGAATGTAAAACAATGTTTGACATTGCTAAGTTTACTTTCAAGTCACATTTCGTTATGTTTGCATGTTGAGGGAATACAATATGAGAAGTCATTTTTCATTACGTCCAAAGCTGTTCAATTAGTCTTTCAAAATGTACATAGAAAGTCAAAACTGATTATTTTAATGCTCAGTGGCCGCTTATAGCAGTTCATCTACCTAAAAAAACAAAGCAACTCTTTAGAATTTGAATAAGTAGGGAGTTTAAGCATCCAAAACTTTCAAGTCCAACAAATTTGGCACCATCATTGCAGTGTCAAAAAATATATGTTGTCAGCGTCTTGTTGCAACATGTGCAGAACTTCCAATCTCATCATAACAGCATATTCGCATAATCCCCAATAATATTTACATTCTCTCTTTATGTACATTTTTGAAGTTAACTATTAGTATTTCATCAATGGCAAACGACTTTCTAAAATTTGCTTAAAACTAGTTTTCGGAATAAGCTTTGCACTATATAAGACAAAAATGAACACAACTATGTCAAGCACAATGATAACATGGAGCATACTACGAGAACATGAATAAGAGAAAATGAGAACATGGAGCAGAATATATGTCCGAGCTAAAATGAAACAATTACATTTTCCCAGAAATGTACTATGACTGGTGCGATGGATCTGTATTCTGCAAAGGAATTTCTATCATCTTATTTGTTGACTTCCAAGGGTTTAAGTACATGGGCTTGTGTAAGTGTAATGTTTTGTATTTCCACTTTCAGCGTAAAACCTTGTACTTGCTGGTGTCAAGTACATCACATTGCATGATGAGGGGATGGTGGAGTTGTCGAATTTGTCCAGCAATTTCATCTTTTCGAAGAACGATGTTGTTAAGAATAAGGCACTTGATCTTAGCAATGAGCAAAAATAGATGAAAAAGGTGGAAGGATTCAATAGAACTGGTATTTAACACTGTTTCATAGCAGTAAAACACAAAAAATAAAAGAGTTTAAACAGTAAAGAACAAGCCTTTGTGCAAATTTGCTAGCACATTCCAAAAATATTAATAATATGACAGTGATACATTGTTCTTAAATAAATAAAAAAATGGCAACAACGTCATCGTATTTTCGGCAATTAGCATACACTAATTTATTCTCACAAGTGCTTCAAATAAATACTAAAATGGTGTTTTCTTTAGGACCCTCAAATGCACTTCATGGAGGTCGGTGTTTGCAATTAGTTTGATTAGCCCTCCCAAATTTGACCGGTATGATTTGTAACAGCTCTTTTCATTTCCGGTATGACCGGTATTATATTTTAGGCGATCTTTTGCCTTTGGTGTCCACCATTTTTTCCTCCAGAACTACATCTCCTTGCATCTTGTTCGCTGCATAAGTTTCCCTTTCTTTTGTTTGATGCCTCATTCTATGTAATGGTCTTAGAGGATAATGATTCACTCCTGGTAGCTCTGTATGTGCTGCAAACAATTAGAAACATAAAATGATGTAATCATGGCAATATAGGAACATGTAACAAAATAACAAAAGAAAACACAAAAATGGAAACAGCATTGCAGATTTAAGAACTATAAAATGACACCAACATCATTCAAGAAGAACATTCATAGCACTATAATACAATGGGAGCAACTAAAAAAAATGAGACCTGCTAGGGCCACAGGTTAGCCTCAGCCACATCCAACAACATGTGTGCCAGTACAATACAACTAGTGGAGGCTAACTGCAATGTATAAAACAAAATGAAGCATCATTTCACTGGCAGGAAGGCATGTGTTAACATGTATATTTGTGTAAACATGAATCAGAGAAAATGAGAACATGTATATATTTTGCATGATTATATGAGTCAACCAACTATGTTAACCCGTAAATGATAGTAGTGTAATGTCAACCGGGCATCCTAATGTTAATTCTAGGAAAATGAGAACATGTATATTTTGCATGATTATATGAGTCAACCTGTTATGTTAACCTGTAAATGATAGTAGTGTAATGTCAACCGGGCATCCTAATGTCAATTATGAGAATTAGAGAAAATGTGAAACTAAGAACAACGTAAAGCAAACAAAACAGAAACACTAGAGCAACGTAAAGTAAGCATCAAATTATGAATTCTAAAGCTTCAACAAGCTCACAACCCAGAGTCATGAATTAAATACCAAAACATTCCAAAAAAATACCAACTAGTAGCTTTCAACAAAACAGAAACACTTTTGGAGAAACACATCCCAAAATAAACACATTTGTTATAACTTGTTCTAGCTCCCCTAGTACTATCAACTCCATCTCATTATCATTATGTCTATTCATTTTCCCACTCTATCATGTTGTTGTTCCACGTCCTAACCGGGTCATTGAGGAACTCATGGAGCATGTCTGCCCTTAGCTGAATACAGGAGTCATGTGTGAACATGTCATCTACGTGCTGCTTACTCATATACTGTCTCATTATATAACATACAATTATCCCACAATCCAATATGCACAAATCAAGTATAACTTTTTGTTAGTAACTCAAATGATTAGAAATCATATTTAAACGGCAATATATGATGCTTACGTTGGATGTTTACGTGCCACATTCTTGTTTTGGGTTTCTCATAGCTAGTACAACTTGAAGTTCAAAATCCTGGTTAGACAACTCCAATGTGGGAAGTTGTCTGAAGTAATCATCAATGTAATTTTTCTACATTTTTAAAGAAAAATCCTTGCATTACTATATGAAAAGAAAACATAAACTTCAAGGATAATGCTGAAAGTTCAATATAGGCTCACCAAGGTCACAGCTATTGACAAATGTGGGTCATTCCCCCATGGACGTAACGAGTTGTAATGGACCCACCCACCACTTTTGTTATCCGCCACAAGCATTGTCCAATGATTGGAATTGTGCAACGGGAACAGGCTGTATCTTTATTTACTTGCTTCTCCAAAAGGCTTAGACAATGTCTTTGCTCTATGTTCTGGAGGTTTTCCGTGAACCATTTGCTGGCAATAAGGGGCGATTAAAATTAGAGCGAGACAATTTCTATTAGCGAATATTAAAGTCTACTTTTTAGTTCTTACCATGGTTAGGCTAGAAAACACATAAGCCTTTTCTACAAATTCAGCAGCTTCTGGGTCGTTCTTCATCGTACACGCAACAGTCACATCCTGTTGTCTTGTCAGAATTTCAGCACAAGCATCGATCACCTGACAACATTTCAAGTTACAATTGTCACAAGTCATTTTAACCATTGTACAAGGTTCATATGGTAATGTCAAATTTGTTTTGCATTTATTTGTAAAGTTCAAATGACAAGAGTGATGCCATGATACTGTAAAATGTATCACTGATAAAATAAATTATCATATCATTGCATTAACACTATATAGCAATAGTAGCTTACATTGCTTGATAACTCGGATTCCATTATCAGCGATTTGATGTCTTTAATAAATACTGAACTTGAATGCTCTCTCCCAGCCCATACACATATATTATCAATTGTTGTTAAGAATTAGAAATTTAATCATAACCATTATACACATAGTACATATAATTCAATATCCATTAAGTAGTTAAAAATAGCCACATACCCACATTGTTGACTTGCCCAAACCGCAGTAATCTTTGCTAGATCTTCCTCTTGTAACAATGCATATACTGGTCATTTGTTCAGATATCTCAAAGGTTTCAGCTTCTTGCAAGCAATTGGTTGAACGCTTTGATCGTTGTCAACATCAACAACAACATGGTTTTGTACTTGGTTGCAGGCCCTCTTTTTACCTCTGGTTCTCATCCCAGCATAGTCATATTCTGGTAATTTTTTCTCCCTCTTTGACTTTGTTTTGATTTTTTGGATCATAGAATTCTGTACGTTTGCTTCAATGACAAGGTCTGGTTAGTTTGGCATTTTATTCGATGTTAGGGATGATTTGTTTGTTGCAGACTGAGTAATCTGGTGCACTACATGTTCCTCGAGTTGAGCTATTAAATCAGCTGCTTCGGCCCTCAAGCCATCTATCGTTTTGTTCATTGCATCAACTTGTGCTTCAAGTCTCTCTACCATCCCAACCAGCCCACACCTCTTATCATGCGTGGTTGACAAGTTCGCTACTTTTTCCTTCATACTTGAAACCAGATTTTCTAGTTCACAAACCATGTTCAATTTACGATCATTCTCGGCATTCAAGGTTGCATTCTCACTACGTAGGCTTTGCAAATGATTTCTCATTTATTCCAACTCATCAATTCCATTAGAGACTTTTAGTTCACCTCGTTTATCCTCTTCGTCTGACAAGATCAAGAAATTACACACACCATTGTCAAAATCATGCTCTATTTAATCCAAACAACCAAAAAGCTCCATTGCCATTGGAGCTTGATGTGCAAGGTTTTCATCAACCCTTGATTTATGTTATCGTCTTTCAAGTTTGCTTGAGCGTCTTCCTCCACGCACGCTTCATTGTTAATATCCAAACCATCTTCAACCTTCGAATGCTTCTTTTTTTCCTTTTTCTCCCTCATTCGCTTTGTTTCATATCCAGATGCTTCTAGTTCATGAGGTTTTACCTACAAACAAAAAATGACTTATAATGTGATTCAAATATTGAAGAACCCACAACCATGTTTTCTAACTTTGCATATTAGAACAATGTATTGAAACCCAGGTTGTGTGGTTCTTCATTCAAAAAATCATGTTTTCAATGTAGTAAACACACAACAGTGTCAACTATCTTGCTTATGAGATGATGATGCAATGATATCCATAGCATTACAGTTCATTTTTTTAGCAGAACAATAACAGATTTGAGATTAAATGTTAAGCAATGTGAAAATGAGAAACTAATATAAATTTACCTTATTCCGTGGGAGTTCATCTAATAATAAATCTTTTACACTAATTTCTATCTTCAACAGATCCCACTTCAACAAACGTGGAAATGATTTTTGAAATTCGAGTAGCAAGATTGATGTATGCTCACATAACCAATACTGCATTTACATTATCACAAATAATGGAAAAATATAAAATTTGTATGTAACATTGATGTTTTTAAGTAATCTAAATAAATGCTACTTATTATAAAGTTGTAGACATCTTATCAATAACGCCATAACACAACCGGAGACTTTGTGTGGAGTGCGATAGTTGCATTTAAGCGATTGCACAAGTGTCGTGTGTTTTGCCTTCGCCCATTCATAAGTAATCATATCTGCAAAATCCTCCATGTACATAATGTAAGTCCATCCGATTGTTGTTCCCGTGGTGGAGAAAAAAAGATTAAGACACAAGTACATGCATATGAGCCTCACCACATCCTCCGCTTCTTCTTTCGGCTCTCCCGCCACCAAATCATCAATCAACATTTAAATTACGGGAGATGACAATCTATTAATGGTAATGGATCTACGCTCCATTAACGAACTGCTCACTTTATTCATATACGATAAATTCATCGGTCGATCACCACTTCTTATTCCAAAGATCAATTTTACTTCACCTTTCGTTAAATTCACATTTTTTTGACCCAACTTGAAACTATTAGTTGTTGGATCATAAGTACTTATGATTTTCCCAACTCGGGCTTCTTTTTTCCTACACATTGTAAATGTAAGCTTCCCTTTTAGCAAACAATCCACCATGTTCCAAAACAGTATTTTTTTCAACAATGACACATGTGCGCCTCTAAGTGGTAATATGGCTAGCAGCTTCATGATGCCAACCATGTTGAATCTGTAAGGTGTATAATAACCTTTTACCTTCACCACTGATTCAGGTTGTGCTCGCACCCTTTCTTGCATTAGCAACTTCTTTTTCGTCTTTGTACATGTCGGCTTTTTATTTTCCCCACCCCGCTCACCACACACTATTGCTGGACCGTCACCGTCATACCCCTTCATTTCGTTAGATGCCTTTTTTGGTGTCCTAGACCGCAATTCGTATGCTCTCCTTAGCTACCTCTTCACTACAGATCTATAGGTCACTACATTGAAATGTTACGAGAATAATGAAAACTTTAATTTGAGTTATCATTAAAAAAAAATAAAAGAACAATAAAGGATTATAACAGTCTGAATCCCACGAGATTCATCAACAATGTCAATATGACACAAATGTCAATAGGATAATGGAAACAGTAACTATAATGAGAAAATGGAACCAGTCACTCTAATGTAAACCATAATATACACAATTCGATTCCATTTATACATTAGTCAGTTTTTAAATGAAGTTATGATGATCATGAACACAGGGTTTGCTTTTATAAATGAGGTGTAATGTCATAAATAAACATAATAGCTTCATATGAATGTAAAAAATAGAAACATAAACAAATAGAATGTGGAAACAAAGCGGCCAAACACTCCAATGTTTCATCTTTAACGACGATGGTTTCAAACAACATCAAGTGCACGACTCATTTGAACAACAAACAAGCTTCGTCGCTGAATGTATCACATTGATATTAATACACTCCAATGTGAAAAAACTAACACACTCAATCAAACAACTGTGCTCAGAAACCAGAGCAACGAATATGAATGTACAATGTACTAACACACTCAGTCAGGCAATGTATATGATAAATTAGAGCAACGACTATGGATTCGAACACAAACACACTCCAATATTAGATTACTGAGAGAGTATAACAGCAAACACACAAGTGCATGACGAGTATGATGCGAACAAAATTATTTGAAGTTAGGCGAATCACTAAAAATCCCATGTGCTGAACATTCAATCACTCAGTGTGTTCATTGTATGGCGCAATTAGGGTTTCCAAAATATAACGACAATTTTGAAAGCATAACATGGAAATGAATGAATCAGTGGTTAAGGTAGTTTCATATTCACTTTTTGTACACAATGTAAAAGAAGGAATGTTCATGGAGGGTTTCTTACTCTTGCTCTTCATCTCCTTTGCCGAATAAGAAACACAATTATCGTCTGTGGGTGAAAATATGGAAAAGGTTTCTTATTCAGCGAGATTCTCCTCTTACATCGCGCGTGATATGTGGAAAGGGTTTTCTGTGTGATGGTGGTAATATTTCAGCACAGACCAAATGCGAACAAAGAATATTGATTATGGCTTCTGAAGTTTTAGCTTTGTCAACACAGATTTTTAATCTGTTTTAGAAAATATACGTTGTCAGCTTGTATATAAATCCAGCGAGAATGATGTAACGAATAAATTGAGATATTTTCGGGAGGATGAACAAAATGAGAACTTACTTGATTACTTGTTTAGTAAATGGTGCTTACACTCATATAAGTAGCCTAAACGGGACTGGAGATTAAATTACCTAATAATTTTTATTATTTAATAGATAAAAATAAGCAAATAAGTCGAATTTAACATCTTAAGATTGTGTTTGGACTAGTTTTTTTTATTTTTAGTAAATTTTTTTCAGCATTAGTACAAATAAGTATACTTTTTAGATTTCTCTCGTCATGAAGAAGCACAAAATTAATAAAAGTTTGTGATTAAAACCTTAAAAAATTTATATAAGACAAAAAAAAAGACAACTCATTAGGTTTTTTGACTTCTTTTTTTTAGTTTTTTCGTCTTTAGTGAATTTTTTTCGAATTTGACTCTAACGGACACACTTTTTAGAATTGTCTCATCACAAGGGACCAAAAAAAGTAAAAAATTTAAACTAAAATATAAAAAAATTTAGAAAAGACGAAAACATAATCTCTTAAATTTAGGTCGACAGGATCAAAATTTTTGTTCCAAATGATATTTTTCATTGTAATCCTCTCTTTTTTTCAAACAAAAGACCAATTACTTAGTCTCATAATTTTAAGAAAATAATAAAATATCACTACCACGTTAATTTTGGAGGAAATTTCTGTACATATGTATATACAAAAATCTTTTAGGATACCATTTTCTATTTATAAATTTTGAAACCCTATGATAGTAAAGATTATTAATTTAAGCATTTATGGCACGTGGTGTGTCATTTTAATTGCGAAGGACAAAATTATTTTATTTCTTATTTCTTAGTTCAATTTTTGTTATGTGCATATATCTAAGCACAGATTTGGGCACACTAGTTTAATTCATATAGGATAAGTCCCGCATCTAAACATACTCATCTCATATGATGTGAATCCCATAAATCTAGATACAAAAACAAATACACCCGTGATCAAGGCAACATTTGTTAAAAAAATATAGCTAAATAATCTACAACGGAATAAATATTTTTTTCTCCTTTGTACTTGATTAAATTGAAATTAACAATAGCAATATAAACAATAATCGAAAAAATTGTAAAACACCGATTTTAACATTAAAAACCCTTTAAGAAAAAAATCACGGAACTGAAATTCGATTCTAAATCTCCACTTTGTCAAAATAATGAGTTCACACAATTTACTCTCTAAGCATACCTAGAGGATGACAACATAAAAAATAATACTATCAAAATAATAGAAATACTCAATATATGTCACCGTAAGGTAGATTTTAACCAAATAACCAAAGATTGGTTAGATTTTACCTATTAACAATCAATACCGTTGCATTCCAAGAACTAAGTGGTGAATACCTCTGAAATTTTACAATGATCAAACTTCGTTTGCTGTTTGCTATCCGATCTATGCACAAAAAGTGTATTGTTCTTCTGTCACTGAAATTGTTTTGACATTTTTCATTTCTATTTGCAGCACTGTTTTCAAATTAGAGAACAAACTCTCCAATTCAAATTGTTGTATAGGGGTGTAAAAAAAATTTAAGGCCACGGGCCGCATGGAATTGACTCGAATCTGTCTCAACATAGTAGCTCAGCTCGATCCGGCCAAAACCCGAACCCATCCAAGTCCGAAGAGCAGTGAGCTGGGCTTGGGCCTCCCCCTTTAAAACCCGTGGGCCGTCCCGAGGTTCAACCTTAATGTTGTTTCTATATTTCATTATATGCAAAAAAAAATAAATATATAAAAATTAAATAATAGTAAAATAGAATTATTATTAAAATATATCTATAAACTAAAATAATTATAATAAAGATCATTGTTTATTAAATAATAACCTAGTTTATAAATATAAATTTATAATAATTCATTATTTGCTAAATTATAAAAACCATTGTTTATTAAATTGTTAGTTAGTTAATAAAAATAAACTTATAATAAATTATTATTCATTAAATTATAAGCACTATTGTATTTTAAATTATAAGTGAGTTTATAAATATAAACTTATAATAAATCATTATTTATTAAATTATAAATATTATTGTATTTAAAATTATTATAAGTTAGTTTATAAACTAAAATAAATATGTTTCAAATAAAAGCAATTTAAAAAATAAAAAAAACTAATTTAAAAACTAATTTTTCTTATTTTTTTTAAAGCTCGAGCCCAAACACATGGCCTGCGTCGTAGGCCCAAGACCGAGCCCGTATACTCAAGGACCAAACCTGAGCCTTCCTCCTAAAAAAGCTCAGCCTGCCCTGGCCCAAAATTTGACGAAAACCATGTAGGCTTGAGTCGGGCTTGATTCGAGCTAGGCTAAACCAATTTTACATTCCAATTGTTGTGCCACTGAATACCCTAATGGGTATTTATAAAGATAGCATGGCTTCTAAACTTTTATTATTATTAATTTTTAAAAAGTGGTACAGACTCTAACGACATCCAAACACATTTGTTTCATGTGAAAATGATGTGTTCGAATTGTGTTATTGAGGTGTTTAGTTGGTTAGTTACTTTCCCTCTTTTAGGTTTTTCCTTTTTTTTCTAAGCAATTTAAAAAATCATTTCTAAATATAATTAGAATTCTAAATGTAAAAGGTTTCTAAACTTTTATTATTATTAATTTTTAAATAATTTTGTTTCTAAATTTGAGTCACCCAAAATGGGCCGGACTCCAACGACATCCAACATTCATTTCATGTGAGAGTGACGGTTCGAATCAGTGTTGTCGATGTTTATAATTAGTTAATTACTTTTCCTCTTTTAGGTTTTTCCTTCTTTTTTTTTTTTTTTTTTGTATGTGCTTGGCAAAGTTACTCCCAATAGCCTTTAGATTTTTGTTTCTAGTTTTAGCAATACGTTATAATCTTCTAAAAACGCTCACATCTACTACAAGTTATAACTATTTTTTTTTTCTATTCCAGTTATAAACTAGTATATTACTAAACACTTTCAACTTTTACTACAAGTTATAATCTATAAGCTATTAGTTTATGTTGGGTATGTGTGTCTTGTATTCTACGGACCCATATTGTCAGGGTTTTATATTTATGTGGCGGTTAAGGTTTTAGTATTTCATAATTATATGGCAGCTAAGGTATTTAGGGTTTGTCAATAAATATGGACCTTATAATTTTAACAGGTTGTATGAAGAGATAAATCAAATGGGTAGAGATGTAGAGAGACAAAAAAAATTTGAGGCACTACAGTGACCCTTGAGCGAAAAAATGAGATTTGTCTCTTACCCGTGAATGTAAACAGGTTATGCCAAACCACGTTAATCCCTATGAATTTTTTTTCTTTGCTCCGTGCATGAATATATTTTCGTTTGCGTTCAGAAATTGATTGATTAAATCTCAACAATTTCAACAATGTCAAACACCACCAAAATGTATAATACTTGGCTCATGTTTGGGTTGAGAGTAGAAAGAGTGAAGGAAAGTGTTAATTATAAGAGAAAAGGAAAAAAAAAGAAAGAAAATGTAGTAACTATCTCTCCTCTTTTTGGTTATTTAATCAAGACATGAAAGTGTTATTCAAAATTATGTTCTCATTTTATTTTTTTATTGAGCGAGAAAAACTCATGCGGACTTGGAATCGAACATGAGTGTTAAACACTAAGCAAATTATTATATCTAATTATGATACATTAATATTTTAAATTTAGTTCTTTTTATTTGTTAACATTCTCTTGTAATTTATGTCATGCCTTCAACCCCAATGCACGTGAATTAACCCCGACGAATTGATAGGAAAGCTAACTTTAAGAGAAACTTAACAAAATAAGACTTTAGGCTAAAAAATCTCACAAAATATCATCGAATAAACCATTTGAGAAAGGGGAACTAAACCATACAGGAAAGACCCTCGAGACCTTGATTGGCGGTGAAACGTACAAGAGAAGGAGTTTAAAACAATAAAAAAGTATCCCCTTGAAAATTTGGCCCAGAAGAGAAAAGGTGAAAAATTGCCTCCAACATACAGACCGCTCGATCAGTCTAAAGATTGATCATTCGGTCTTTTGCAACAGAGAAATCGAGAGGGGTGTTTGACCACTCGATAAACCGATCAATCAGTTCATTGAGCGGCCCAGTCCTAAACCACTTTCTCAAGATTTGTTTCAAAACCTCAACCATACTCTTAAATAAGCATCCCAAGATAGCCAACATGCATATATATGACAAAACGAAACATGGAAATATCTCTAAACATCGCATAATTTGAAAAATCTAGCATTTTAACCCATAGATTCCATATGAAAACCAAAACTAGACCCGGCATAACCATCACATATCCTCACATGCATACAATCTATGAGTGCTTGGCCTTAGAACCTTACAAAACGGATTACACCAACCCATATACGTCTAATCAATGTATAGAAGGAATTACATATACAATATTCATTTCCCAAAAGATGTTTCTACAAAAGAATATAATTTTATCCTGGTGACCCAAAAATGATCTCACGACCAATCTTCTTAATCAACCACTTTCTTTCCATTATCACTTGAAATGGGTTAAATAACATTTGCCAAGACTCATAGAAAATAGACTAGAAATAAATAAATGCATGACATGCGAGGATGGTTATGTGAAATGCAACATCTAATTTTCTCCAAAACTAATTTCGTTTTCCAAACCAAACTCTATTCATATAACCGGATTTTCATTCATAAAATCATAGTTTAACCTTCCACTACCTTATTAAGTTCAACCATTTTAGCGTGTCACCACACCATTTCCAAACAAAACTTTAGGTTTTCCCAATTGTAAAACTCATCCACATTATTCCATGAAGGTTTGTTAACTTAATTCAATTATTAATTTAATTAAGTACCAAAACTCAAACGACGCCTATAGACCCAGATGTAATTACCAAAATTGAGCCCCGCGAGACCTAATGGATAAGTACCCATTCTATAACCTGACATTGAGAGCACACATTTTTAATTTTTCTCGAAAACATTAATGGGTGGACAACCAAAAGCACGCTTTTATGAGGATTAACCTGATGAATGGTCTACCATATATTGCACAAGTTTTCGGTATTTCACCGAGGAGCTTTTCGAGCCCAACATAGTTATCCATTCGAGTCTCGCAGTACCTTAATTAGAATATTTATATAAAAATCAAGACGAGTCTAATCGTCAACCAGATTCCTCTCATCAAGCCTAACACCATTAGGATTTTCACAATTCGTATAATTGAGTTAACAAAGTTCAAAAACCCCAAATAAACATCTTGTGTTATTTACATTCATCGATTCATAGGATTTACTCAAAATTTCTAACTCATCGTCCCACAATGTTCATACATCATTAAATTTCGTGAAATTTATGCACCATTAAGTTAATTCAACTCCAAATTTGCCCAATATTTAGGGCTGAACAAAAAAATTGAAAAAATCGATAATCCGATTCGGTTCGGTTCGATCCGTACGGTTCGGTCCAGTTTTTTTAGGTCACGGCTTGGTTCCGGATTAAAAAATCTAAAATCCGTTGAGAACGGTCCGGTTCTCGGTTCTGGACTAATCTCATGGTTCCGAACCGGACCGGACTGGTTCTACTTATATATATATATATATTAATAATTCTTAAGAACCTTAGGTCATTCTCCAGTTTCACACCTCCACTTTTCAGTTTCAGTGTTTCACGCCTCCAGTCCAAGCTCCATCCGCTCGACTCCCTCCTCCTCGCCGCTTCCTCCTCGCCACCTCACCTCCTCACCGCCGTCGACCACAACTTCAAACCCTTCAGTCTTCTCACCGCCTCCACCAGTCCACTCCCTCTTACCCGCCGGCCTCGCCGCCTCCTCCTCGTCCCCACCTCCACGCCTCACTCAATTCACGCCGGCGCCTCTCACGCTTTCAGTCTCAATATCCAACGCCTCACGCCGTCGGCCTCACCTTTCAGTCTCAGTATCAGTCCCTCGACTCCCTCAGGTCTGCTTTCAGTCTCAGTGTATTGTGGTTGTGTTTGGATCTTGAATTTTAAGAAAATCAAAGAGAAAAGATAAAAATTAGCATGTGTTTTTCACTCACAAATCTTTGGAACAGGTTGTTTTTTTCGGATGTGGGATAGGTGATTTTTTTTTTAACTAAGGAACCGAGAACCGATCCGAAACTCATTCGTTTTCACGGTTCGGTTTCAGACCGGTTCTGCCTAGTCTAACGGTCCAGATTGGTTCCAAAAAATTAAGAACCGTTAGGAACAGTTCGGTCCGCGAATTTTCATAGAATCAGACCAATCCGGTCCGTGTGCACCCCTACCAATTTCATTATTTTGTAGATCCCGTGTATCGCACGGATCACTGCTAGTATATGTACCAACGAAAAGAAAGTTTTTGTCTATGGCCTCTTGGGTGCTTCGAACTTTCAATCCAATTTTTTTAGAATTTTGAATTAAAAATATTTTTAAGATATTTGATTGGCTATCTACTACAAAAAGAATTATCAAATTTTGATATTCAAAATTTAAAAAGAAATTTTATAGGAAATTTGCTTAAAAGAGATTTTGTAAAAGTTATGTTTAAAAGCTTTCCTTAAAACTGGATTTTCTAAAAGATTTTTTTTAAAGAAAATCAGATTTAAGTTAAGATATTTAAAAAAAAAGATTTGGTAAATTATATTTTTTTATCAAAATTTCAAAAAGGTTTACTATAATTTTTTATTTTTTATTTTTAAGTTTTGACAAAAATCTTTAAAATATCTAACACATTAAAATTATCAAAACTTTAAAAAAAATTAGAAAATTTCTTTAAAAGAAATTTTGTAGAAGGTATCTTTAAATGCTTTTCTTAAAAAAAAGATTTTCTAGAAGACTTTTCTTAAAAAAATCAAATTTATATTAAGATATTTGAAAAAATATTTGGTAAAGTATATACTTTTTAATCAAAGTTTCAAAAAAAGTTTACTATATATTTTTTTCTTTTAAAATCTTGACAAAAATTATTTAATTCTCTAATACATCAAAATTAGAGAAATCTTAAAAAATATAAAATAAATCTATCTACATTTCAAAAAGAATAACCCATCCTATATTTTAAACATAATGAAAAAGTTAACAAATAACTAGAAGTAATGATAAAAGAGATAAAAATTATCTTTAAAATTATTTATTTTTAAACTTAAATTATTAATTAGTTTAAAATTAGTTTAGATTATATAGGTTACACTCTTTCACAAATGGCAGTTTATAATGAAAAGTTATGAATGTTAGCAAAGTTTATTTAAATTGAAATAATTTTTTAATAGGCAAAAGAAACTAATAATAAGTGCTAAGAGCGCAGTTAAAATGCCAGCATAAGCTAAAAAGTTAATATACTAAAAGGAGCCAATATGTTGAAACAAGTGTTATTTATTTTTGTTTTTAATAATTTTTTTTATTTTTTAATTATAATTTTTTTAATTTTTTGATTTTTCTCGTCAAAATAATTTAAAAAACTAAAAATATATATAATTAAAAAAACAAAAACAAAAAAACAAAAAAAAAATAAAAATTTCTCACAATTTATAGTCCAAGGACAATATAATATTATTATATATTTGTTTTCACTCTCTCGCTTCCTCCAAATACTCCTGTTTTTCCTCATCGGTCATGAAAGCGGTGATCGGAAACGATTTCCCGATCCCGACCGGAGTCTTGAAGTGGATTTTCCGGCCCTCATCAGGACCGTCGACGCTCATCTCGGCGATCGGCACCCACATCAGGAGCTGCCTGCTCTTGACGCCGGTCATCTTCTTCATCCTGAACTTGTCGCAGTCTATGTACGCCGTCACCTCGGCGGCGTAGCTGACGCGGGTGTTCGTCCCCTGAAAGAAATGCTCCGACGGACCCTTCTGTTTCATCCAGATAAAACCGGTTTCGCGAACTCTGCCGCACTCTTCGAGGTCTTGAAGGGGGAGGACGCCTTTGGGGAATCCCAGCTCTTGGAGGAGCTCCATGGAATGACGATGGCAAGCTTCGAATCCGTACACGATCTCGGCGCCTGCGCGTTCGTCTAATTCCTTCGACTTGCTGCTTGCCATTTCGATCGTTATGGAACTGTGAACTAAGTTAGTAATGATCGGATTATGATCGATATTGTTCGTGTCGAGCAATGAAGAATCATTATATATATATACGCCTACATGGAGAGAAAGAGGAATAATGTGATGTTTGTTCCTGGGAGTTGAGCTATATAGTTGGTAGTTTAAATGGTTGTTCACCTAATTTCGCCTAATTAACAGGTTAAAGGGAAGGTGGCACAGCACCGTGCTTTGCTTCTAAAATGGTTTAATTTTTTAATATGTTTTTAATGATTGGATTCATTTATTACGTAGAATTTATCGAATTTGTTATTTTTATAAAAATTTAAGTTGATCCGATACCTATAACTAAGTGATTGAATTAATTATGTTTAACAGTTTTTTAAAAAAATTATAATTTTTATTTATTTTTTTATAAATCAACACTATACGATCACTTAACTACAATTATCGAATCAACTTAAATTTTTATATGAATAACAAATTACACAAACTTTACGTAATAAACGAATCCGATCATAAAAACATATTCAAGATTTAA